>RJWM01003289.1:0-115398 GCA_004363535.1 Dasyprocta punctata | reverse complement strand
ATCAACTAACTTTTGTTTTGTAGATTTGGCCAGGTCTCTGGTCAGCAACTCAAGCATCTCTTTACAGTGGGAAACGTAGCATGTATGGGGGATTCTCTTCTGTCTTGTCTTTTATTATTAATAAAATATTAAAAAAAAAAAAAAAAAAAAAAAAAAAAAAAAAAAAAAAAAAAAAAAAAAAAAAAAAAAAAAAAAAAAGGGTCTAGCTAGAATGAATACATTTGTAATAGGGCACATGCCCTATGAGATATATGAAGATGAATTTTTTAGACAGGATCTGACTATATAGTTCAGGTTGGCCTTGAACTCACTATGTAGCATAGGTTGGCCTCAAACTCCCAGTGATCCTCCTGCCTTGGTCTCCCAAACGGGATTACAGGCATGCACCACCATGCACAGCATTATGCTGTTTTACTACTTTGGTATTATGGAATGATATAAATTAATATTTTGTAAAACCATGTTGTTTTTCTTAGAAAAATAAGTATATTCCTTCTAAACTGCTGAAATAGAATTCTAAAATAGTAAAGACATATCTCAAATTTAAAGCTAAAATTACCTTTAGTGAGAAAAAGTAAACAAGATAAAATTGATTGTGTGTGTGAGTGTGTGTGTTGTACATAACTTTCCTCTTCATATTTCAGACATTACCAAAGGCAGTTGTAGCTGCATAAGCTTGCTGCGTGAGAATGGTTTCAGGCCATTATGTTAAAAAAGTGTTTACCATTCCAAAATATATGGTTATTTGGTTAAGATTAATCTTCTTTCAGCATTAAAATATGAACACAATTTAGCAATAACCTAACTAATATCATTAAGTCAGCAAAAATGTATGCAAATTTCTAGAACTTTGAAGTTAACTGATGGATTACACTATTAAAGTAAGAAAGTTGAGATGTTTATTTTCCTCTAGAGACAACAAAATACCTGTACTGATGCCATCTCCATATACTAAAAGTACTTATTTCTACCAATAATTGTCATTTACTGGATTGACCCTAAAAGTATCTAGGACTCAGTAAAGTATAACCTTCAAACATAAACAATGATTCCAGACTATGTTCTCTAAAACTACCTTGAAGCTAGTACTCAAATATTTTCCACAACGTTCATTATTTCTCATACATTGGCTGCAGGAGATTTTTGTCCATGGGAAAAAATGGAATTGAGAACACTTTAGAGAAACTAATTTATGACTGTTCTGGTTATCTACTAATACTAACAGGAGCATGTAACTTAGTGGCCACTGATAAACACTTTATTTTACTCAGGACTTTTTGGTTAAAGCATTGAAAAGAGTTTAGTTCAGTGATTTATCCCTGATCCATATGCCATAAACTGTGACAGCTGGGCCTGCAGGATTCATTTACAAAATGGCTTCTTTGTTGTGTGATGCTGTGGTGTTCATTGGTCTTCCTTGTTCCACACGGTGTCTCATCCTCTGGGACCTCTCTATGTGGCATAAACTTCAAGTAACAAGATGAATTCAGTGTAGACAGAGGCTGGGATACAAGTTGAAAGTTTTCCTTAATCTACACTCTAGAATCTCAGGGTATCACTTATTGTTGGTCAAGTGTATCTATGAGGCCAGCACAGATTAAGCAAGAGGGGAACTAAAAACTATTTTTAAGTGGTAGAAGTAGCAAAAAATTATATAGCCAAATTTAATCTGCCACAATGTTGACTCAAATTTTAAATTGTTGGATTTGGAAAACCCAAACTTGGTTATGTACTTAGTCATTCAGTTTAGATTGTTGCACTTTTAGTAGTTCTAATTTTACTTCCAGTCTGAGCATGTCTAAAGCTGACGTGACTGACAAAATTTAGAAACTGAAGTAAAATAATTTCTGGTTTTCATTACATACTGAATTGTGAAAGTTCTCCAGACATAGATAGGGATAACCAATAGCCCCACTTATCCTTATCTATCTCCTTATTTTAATAACTAGTGTTTTATAAACTCTCTTCATTCTGACAATAAATATTCCACCAATGCTGAGGACCTTTGACATTTGCAGTGTTTCTAAAGTCACCTTGTTGGGGCAAAATAACAAACTTATAGATGTTTCATGATTAATTGGAAGCCTGACCAAGTTGCTGTTCTGCTGTCTCTGGTAAATTCAGTTGACCCTGACAATGTCAGAGTGATTGCCTATATTTTAAGGCACCTTGGGCTGACCTGTGCTCATTCAGTAAAAGCTCTCTCTCCCACCATTCCTATATTATGGTAATGCCCCTAAGTATATTCATTCTGCACATTTCTATATTATGATAATGTCTTTAAGCAGTCATATTCAGTCAAGTCTCTCTTAAGAACAACTCCTATATTATGGTAATGCCCTCAAGTATGCCCATTCTGAAAGAGCCTCCTACCCTGGTTCCTGGAATATTTCTATTGTTTTATGACTAGTCTGCCTATCAATATATGATTCAATGTATGTAACCAATCATGTAACATTTGGTCACTTGATTTGTACCTCCCACTTCTAATTCTTTATAGACTAAATTCCTTCCTGATTCAGGGCATTTGCTTAGGAGGAATTATCCCTGCAACAGTCCACTGGCATGAACTACAACAGTCCACTGGTGTAAAGATTAAATGCTGCCTTCTTATCTCCTCGGTGCAAAGAGTCTTCCTTTTGGTTTGGTTTGGTTTGGCTTGGCTTGGCTTGGAAAATTTCCCACAACAACATTACTATTGATATATATGTAAAAAGAACTTACCAAATGATTTCCCATTGTGAATAAATGGTGCTAAATAAATCTGTAGAAAAGTTAAATCATTTAAAATTAACTAGTCGTGTGCTCCTTTAAATGACAACAATGTTTTGACTGATTTTGCTTTTCTTTCTCTGAATAATATAGTAGTTTTAATGTCTCAGAAAAGTAGCATTTTTTGAAAGAAAAATGGGTAGCTCTTCATATTTTGATCAATAAACTTCTAAATCTTATTAAAAACTGTGAGGGACCACAGAGATGACACTTCTTGAAAAGAGGAGCAACTATCCCCATTTTGGATAAACTTGGCCCTATCTCCATGCATTGATATGCACAGAGATGGACAGGCTATTTCTTTGTCCTTTCAATTGGCGCTAAGCAATGTAAATTGGGCTGGCTGAGGAGCCAAAGGGCAATCCCTGAAGCAAAGTGACAGGTCGGTGTTAGCCCACCCAGTGACTCCCCAAATAGGTGGTTGAGCTCGGCAGGACAGAGAGCTGTGCTCCACACTGTTGACTGGGACTGAGTCTCAGGAAAGTGGCTGTGACTTCCTAGGGCAAAAAGGATTGTACATCAAAACTGAAGTACCAACCCCAAATGATTAGACACTACCTCAGTTGTGTTATACAGATTGCTTTCTCTGCATTTTTCACCCTCTGCTTATAGCAGAGGTGATCTCAGACCTCCTACCTAGCCCAGTTCATGGTAGTCATGGCAGTCATGTATTTCCTGTCACTCTCACTGTCACTCATCCCTGAGCCACTGCCCTCATGGAGATTAATAAAATCCTGGTTGAGCTCTGGATCATGGTCTCTGTTCTGATGAACACCATCTTGGCTGGATTTAGGACCCCTTGGTTCCCCACAACTGTATATATGTCTCAGTGTCTTTCTTCTTGCCATGGGTTTCACTGGAAATGGTAGATTGAAATTAGCTGATTGGAATTCCAATAATGTCTCCTTGGGATTATAATTATAAACTGACCTGGACCATGACGAGGATGGAAAGGGTTCTCTATAACAAACTAAAAATTGCAAACTTTAGCCTCACATTAAATATAATTTGAAGGAAAATTATTTTAGTAATTTTATAGGCTAGTAATGTTAATGGATAAAGCACACATTACAGATAATCTGAAACAGCACATACAGGTGTACCCAGTGAAGCCAAATGAATGAATCTCACACAGTGGTCTCTCTCTTTGCTTCACAGTAGTACTTTTCAAACTTTTCTAAAGTGTGCCTGTTGGCACAGCAGTGTGAAAAGATAACACGCATCTTCCAGACACAGGCTACAAACATAAAATTGACTCCTGTTTTATCTGAATAAATTCATATGACTTTTGTTTTCTCTACTTAAGATGCAAATTTTCATATAAAAATATATCCAACTAGTTTCTCCATGTAAATCAATGATACAGGATCACTAAACTATTTCACATAACTCCCGACAAACCACAGAGTATTCTTAGAATGTTTACATCCCAGTTTGAGATAAAGAACTACAAGGAAAAATTACTGTGTAGTAAGGATGTCAGCACATTTACACTTGGCTCTACTAAAACATGACTCAAAAAAAAAAATAGAGGATGTGGGGAGAGTCACAGCCTGATACCTCAGCATGATTTACAAAATCGTTAAAACACTTGAAAACCTGTTTATTATCTTCTCTTTTTTGTTTTAATATGCTTACTATTGGTATTCATATTCATATGCTGAATTGAAAAACCATATCATGCTATGTTTAATTTAAAAACAATGAACAAGTCTAAGAATTTAATTTTCTCTACCACTTTCCAGATACAAATAAACCAGAACCATGTTGTTTTTAATCACTGTGGTTTGCTACCATAACTTGAGGTCAGGGATTGTGATGCTTATTCCCTTGCTCTTGTTTTTGTTTTGTTTTGTACCGGGGATCAAACTTGCAACTTCATGCCTGCCAGGTCCCTTGCTCTTGTTGCTCAGTATTGTTACTCTAATCTGGTTCTCTTCTGGAACCATATGAATTTTAGGATTTTTTTCTCTAGTTTTGTGAGCAATGCTATTGATATTTTAATTGATATTGTATTAAGTTTGAATATCAGTATTAGAAATATGACCATTTGGACAATACTGATTCTGTCTCTCCAGAGGCAGAAGGGCATAACTTTCCATTTTCTGAGGTCAAAAATATACACTGGCAGAAACATAACCTCTTTAAAAAATAAAGCTGAAGAAACTCACTACCCACATGCAGAAGACTAAATCTAAACCCATTATCTTTCAGCATATACTAAACTAAAATCAAAGTTGATCAAAGACCTAAACATTAAAACAAAAACAATCAGCTGAAAAATAAATCAGGTAAAAAATCAAATAAAAAGACATAATAAAACACTAACAATTCAAGTTTTATTGGTGCCTTAGTTACTTTTCTCTTGTCGCTGGGACAAAATACCCAACACCCAATGATAATAGGAAAAAGGTTTATTTAGTTCATAGTTTGTAAAGGTTTCAGTTCATAATAGGCTGGTTCCAAAGCAGAGTGGCACATGGCAGAGGGACAACAGCTCATGGCAGCATAAGACAGTAAAATCAATAACTGAACTTTAACAGTGTCTTTCTGTTCCTTTTATACTCTATCCAGGCTGCAGGGTTTAGGGCAGTGCCAATCCAGTCAGTGGACTTTCATCTATCCTGGTGCCAATCTGACCAGTGGACCAGCATTCACCCACTGTTAATCCCAGCACCTTTAATTCCAGCATCACACTACCAACAAATTACACACTCTAGATTCAGCCACCTCTGAAAATACTCTATGACAGTTTCAGGATTTGGGGGGACATTTAGACACAGACCACAGCAACTGGGAAAATCAAAAGTTAAGTCAAAATCTTTCAAGTGGATTTAAATACATGGGCTGCTTCATCTTCCCTGGTGATAATTAATGGGTAACACTAGACTTACAAATTTAATCAACTTTTTCAAAAAGGAAAAGGATGAAGAGATGGAAAGGAGGAAGGGAAGGGCATAAAAATTAAATTAAAATGTGCCATATACACGTGATAATTTCACATGATGAATGCAATCATTATGTTCTATAAACATGTAGTAATAAAAAATCAAGTAACCAGTGTAAGCATGTAATCATGTGTTTCCAGCATATTTCCTCAGTTTTCTTGTGGTGCTATTGTTTAGGAGTTAAAAAAATTCAGAGTACTGTAGTGAAACCCAGAATAGATGAAAGCTCACAAATGTTAAAGGACATGTCTTAGATTAAAGGCCAGTTTCAAAGAGATCTTATCAGGATTCTGAATTCCAAGCTTACAGTACTTTAAAACACAAGGATTAGTGACCGGGGAGTCAAAAAACCTGCTTAACACCTTTTGCCTGTATCTGAGTCTGTAAAAAAATAGTAGCACTCATAAATCAACTTGCTTCTTTTCTTGACATCAAATGATTCATAAATATTCAGAATTCCAACCTAAAAAGTTTTAAATAACACTGGATTTCATTGCTAGAAATAATATTATCAAATCATTTTAAAGGTTTTACTGTAGCTCTGCCTTATTTTACCAAGTGCTTATTCTCCATGAGTTAATGCTATCCAAATAAAAATTCTTGTCTGATCTATGAAAACTGTCTAAATCAATCAATGGAAGATGGCTATGAATCTATCAATAACTGAGTTAAACTCCATCATATAGCATACTCAATACCCAGTGTAACAAGTTAGTATTACCATTCCTTAATGCCATACAAACTCATTTCCTTAAACTGCTACTGTACTGAGATACAGGGTTATAAATAAGCAGAAAGCAAATTGATTTGCATGTAATAACAGTGGCAATAAACCTTTCCTGGTTCATGCAATTTTCCCCATCTGTTAACAAAGAGAAAGTTTCAAATCTATTATTCCCAGAAGGGGACTTACCCAGCTGGACGTCTATAACACTTGGCTGATTCTCCATGGGGAACAATGGTTTGGGAGGCTTGTCTGTGAGTAAAGCTAAAAGAGAAAATGAAAAAAGATAATGGAAAAATTGAGATAAATTATAGGACAAGAAAGATTCTATCATGTATGACATTTAATGTTTTGTGATTTGATGGTGTGTGAACATTTATTAGACAGTGTTTTTATTTGGGTTGTTTCTCTCATCATATAACATCTATTATTTCCCAGCAGAGTTAAAGCACCATCGATTCACTGCGAATAGGCCAATTCAACAGCTAGATTTTCTAACAAGATCAAACTAATAGACTATTTTGGCTGCTTTTACAAGCTTGTGTGAGTGTGAACAAATATAGATTTAAAAATGTAATCACAGAAACACATCTTCATACTTATCTGCTTAGTGGCACTAAATATTTCTATAAAATGTAGTCCTAGAGGACTTTTCTAGTGGCATGAACCTTCTAAGACTCTAAATCAGCCCCCACTCTTCATAGAAACTTCTAAAATAATCATATACTGGTATCTCTATCAGGAACTGACCAAAATTACTAATTAATCATAGTTTTGCACCAATAAGGGATATGAGAGATACAATAAAGGAGAAGAAAGTAAGGTTGTTTTTGCTGTTTTCAATTTGTATCTAAGACTATGAACATGGGGCGTGCGGAACAAAGAAAGGAGAGGTCTACATCCTGTCAGATAATACTACGGAAAGTTATATGAAGGAAATCAATCTTCATATGAACTTTAAGGGATAGAGAAGATTTCAAAAGGCAGAGAGTGAAGAAGATAAAATTCAAGGATGTTTAGCAATATAAACCAAGGCAGAGAGGTAGAATTTAATAAGTATAATGTGCTTAAAGGAGAATAGTCTGGTGCAAAGGGCTTATATAGAGTTGGGTAGAGAGCCAGTTGCTCATGATGTGACATTGCAAATTGGACATGAAAGTAGAAACAGAGGATGACACTCAATTTTGAAGGATCTTAAAAATTTACAAAAGAATTTGGACATAATATGGTAGGCTAGAGCATCACTGAAGATTATTGGAACAAAACTTTGACTCAAAAGAAGCCCTGTCTAATAAGTGAAGAGAGGAAGTACTCTAAGGAAATGCTAGATATATGGGAACAGTGGAAAAGGACAGAAGTAGCTAAGAGTGCAGCAGCAATTCTGACTGGGTGGGGTTGGAGAGCAAGAATCAGAACAGGGTGGAGGCTGGAAAAAAATTTTTAAAGGTGGGTGGTAACAAATCTGGAAGGTACCAGAAGAAAGAAATGAGAGGACTTGATATATCAGTAATTTTATACATATTGTCATAGAAACAACCCTTATATCAAACTATTACTTATATCTTGAATTACTTTAATAGTTTGTGTTGATACCTTGCTTCAACTATAGAACTAGACATTTTCCTACTAAAAGAAAATGTGTTGTGCTTTGTTTTAATTTAATTCCTGGAGACTTGGCCTAGAATTTGTTTATAAAAGATGATGACTAAACCACAATTAGTCGACTGGCTTAGGAACTGACTGGTGACATGAGAGAAGTGCATCTCCTAGTGGCCGAGATATTTAAAAGAGAAATAGAAAAATAAGAGTTGATGACAGGATGGGGGTAAAGTTAGATAAATAGACAAATTTGGTAAAAGTCTCAAAATTAGTTGTTGATAGCAAATAAACATACCAGAAATATATTTATAAAGGATATTTATATAACATTGGCTTCTTTTTCCTGAAATCTGAGTTGCCTGAAATAGGAAAATTTTAGTGAATTGCTCTTGCTTTTACAACAAATCTTCATTAATGGCCTACTCATATGACAGGTACTGTCCTCACAGAATTGATTTTTAAAACTAAGCTGATTTTGGCACAATTTAGACAGACCTACAACTATTTTCCTAGCTTGCATTTTATAAACACTACAGTGAACCGAGCATGGTGGTGTACTCCTGTAATCCCAGCACTTGGGAGGCTGAGGCAGGAGGATCATTGCAAATTCCAAATCAACCTGGGCTACAAAGTGAGCCCAAGACCGGCCTGAACTGCATAGCAAGATCCTGTCTCAAAAAGACAAAAAATACTACAGTTACTTTTAATAATCTGATCATCAAATATTATTTGAAATAAAAACAAAATTTTAATATTTAAATTTGAAATCCATATCACATGTTTGATTTTATAACTGTTAGTTACTATTGCTTGTAATACCAAATATTTGAAAAATCTTATATACCTATCAATAAAAGATTTGTTAAAATTGGTACCTTCATATAATGATATGATACAATGTTTAAAAAGATCTAGTTACATCTGTACATTTGATATGAAAAAATCTCAAAGATATCCTGCTTCATAAAAAACTAAATTTCTAAAGAGTGCACACAACATGCTACACTTAAAGGAAAAGCATATTTGCATATATAAGTTTCTTTGTGTAAGCATGGGATATTTCTTGACAGATACATGTGCAATTGATAACAGTGGCTTTATTTCAGGAGAGGAATTGGATGGTTAAAGATTAATGTGGGAGTGAGACAAATGTATTAAGGAAAGGCAATGGAAAAATGTTATTTTCACTATATACCTTTTTAAAAATATGCATATTCTACATACTCAAAACATGACTAAAATTAAAATTGAAAAATTCCAGCCATTTTACATTTAATTTATTATCATCTTTTTTGTGTGTCTTTCTAAAATTATTGTTAGTCTGTGTTGCATATCCAAATTACAGATACTTAGCTAGTTGGGAATTGTTCTAGCCTTATTTTCAAATACTTCTTATGCCAAACATATTAACTGGAATGTGATGGCTAGAAAGCAACTGCAAATAATACATTTCATGTATAAATATGATCATCTTGTTCTACTTTCAGCAGAATATGAATTTATGGGTCATTGCTGATCCCCCTTCTTATTGCCCATCATGGACTATGGACATATTTTCCTTGATTCTATTCTTATTAATTATTGAAATGACATTTATTAATAATAACATTACTTATAAGTGCCTTACATTTACAGGTGGTTCATAAATTTCAAAATGCTTTGAGTTCATGTGATCTGCAGCATGATGTTGAACTATAAAGAGGGCAGTTATTATCTGGTCAATTTGGAGGTGAAGCTAAATGAAGCATATCTTTTCTCATTTAGTGTGCTTTGTAACCAAAATTCCCCATTTGCAGAACGGATAGAAAGATATATAAGTTGTAGGCAAGAGACAGGCAGAAGAGCTAAGTTTTAAATTAATGGTTTTAGCCTCTTTGAGCCCACACTAATTCACTAAGTCAAGGCTCCGAGACCAAAGTGAGTGGCTCCACAGTAAATAGCTTCATCATGAGTCCTGCTGAATACCTCACACACGTACACTTTTCACTTTTAACCCTTAAACCCAGGAATAGAAAAATTTGAACCTGCTTTTTTCCCAATATATTCCAAAAGGATGTATTGGTATGGAGCCTCATGGAGTTACAGTTCCATATTTAAACCTGGAAATTGCCAAGAAATGCAGAACATTTGTGATGATAAACTCACAATTTCAGCAGTCCATATGGATTCCGACCACTAGTGCAGAGACAAATCTATCAGCAACTCATATAATTACATATAGCATTTTCAGATTAGCTAGAGCACATGCTGCCAAGAACAGTCAAGCTCATTTCCTTCTTCTTTTTAGAATCTCATCTGAAGCTCACAATAATTATTTGGGAAAGGAGGCAGAGAACTGTCAATTCTGCATCTCAACAACAGAGCAGAGGTCTACATTTTATTAGAAAACTTATTGTGGACCTTGAAAAGGACTAATTGGAGTCTGAGCTAATCTTTGAATTTGCTGCTTAACCTTCAGGCTTTGACTTAAAGAATGGAAACAAGCAATGAATTTAGGTACTAATGTTTTGGTCAGCAATTCTTTCCTTGTACTTTCCTCTTTAACTGCTTGTGTTTAATTGTCCTTAAATACAATTGTTCTACTGAGTATATCAGGATGCTCATCTTGATGTGCAGGTAAAACTATTGCAGTTACTGCCTATTTCTTTCAAAGCTAGCTTTTATATGTTTCACACTAACATTCCTGAGAGGAATATGCAAATTAACTCTTTAATTTTGATTGTAAGCAATAGTTGGTGTCTACATGTAAAATCCAATCAATTGATATGACTGAAATAACTGTTAATTTCCATTAAGTTGGGGAAGAAATCAGTATAACATTTATGGGATTGAGTAAATCAGCTTACTACACTGCCCAAGTGTTATACACTAGTTTTTTGTTTTGTTTTGTTTTTTAATTTGCATTGCCCTCTTTCATCATTAGCTTGTGCCTTTAATTATATTTGCCAGAAAGCCCAAGTGAGACAGAGTGAAAATCATTCATTTTTGTGAATGAAGCCATTTTGGAATTTGTATGGTAAGGTCAATGAAATAGATTATCTAAAATCTATTTTAACATGTCAGCATTTGAGCCGGGCATGGTAGTGCATGCCTTTAATCCCAGCACTTGGGAGGCTGCGGCAAGAGGATCATTGTGAAGAGGAGACCAGCCTGGGCTACAAAGTGAGTTCAAGGCCAGCCTGAACTGCATATTGAGACCCTGTCTCAAAAAACAGGGCTGGGAATTTAGCTCAGTGGCATAAGTGCCTACCTGGCAGGACTGAGGTTGTGAGTTCGATCCCTGATACCAAAAAAAAAAAAAAAATTTCATGGAAAATCATAATTTTCATCATAATATTTAACCATTCAAATCTACAGATCTCTCCTAAATCTGAACTTATCTCCTAGGAACAGAAAGGACAGCATAACACAGTATTTAAAATGTTCCTACCTTTTACCCCCCAGTGTTTTATTTTATCAAGCCAAGATGCTTTCCACATTTTCCCAATTAATAGATTACATTAATTTCCAACTCCACATATTGTCTTAAATTCTTCCTCCATGTTTGAAAAAAACAGTAATTGTTGCCACAGTTATCATTTTAATATCTATTATTGCCAGCATAATTCTTTTTCTAGTACCTGGGATCAAACTCACAACTTCATGCCTGCCAGGCAGGCACTTAAGCCACTGAGCCAAACTCCCAGTCCTATTTCTTACAAGGCAGGGTCACACTACATAGTTCAGGTCAGCCTTGCTCATGTTGTAGCCCAAGCCAGCCTCTAACACACAACGCTCCACCTACCCCAGTCTCCCGAGTGCTGGGATTAAAGGTGGGCGCCACCATGCCTGGCTCATTAGGCACAATTCTAAGGAATTTCATATTACACTTTACAAATAACTTGCCCAAAGTCAAGCCACTTTTGAATCACAAAGAAGAAATCCAAATTGAGTTCTCTCTGACAAAATCATGTCCATAATGCTCTAAGATCTCCCCCTTCCCTTTGCCATCACAGGCCTATCTATCCTCCCAGAAGTCTTCCCTAGTTACAACCAAGCAATACTTTTCCTCCCTGAGATCATGATACATTTATTAGTTCTTTGAACCACTCATTTGGCTTATAGGATATACTGCTTAGAATGCAAATTAATACTTACTGCACATTGGTATGTTTAGTCTTCACAAGTAGAGTTTTCAATTCTTGGAAGAGAAGGCTCACGCCTCATATATTCCAGGAAATAAAATACTATCTGACTTTATGGAATAAACACAATCTCCAAATTTACAGTCCCATGATATTTTTTTTTCTCTAAAGCTGAGTGCTTCCTATATGGTTCTTAGATTACAAAAAAACAAAAACAAAGTTCTGATAATTAAAACAAAACAAAATTAAAAAATCTTACTAGGGAATAGTTCAAGGGTGACCAGGAAATTTGAAGTATTAAGTTTAGGAACAGAAAATAAACTAGGCCAGATGTAGGCAAAGAGACTACATACTTTTTATATTGATATCACCAATAGATTGAACTGATTTTGAGGGGGTTTTTAAGTGTGTATCCTTCTATTGTACTGTGCCTTTTTTTGGTCCTTGTGTCACTTTGATCAAAATACAAAATCCTAGGATGACAGGCTGAATGGACAAGTTTTGAACTCTACCCCTAGTCAAAACAATATATATATGACGAAGAAAAGAAGAACTCCTTAGAAGCAGGATTTTCTTGACCTCAGGATTATTAACATTCATTGCCCAATAATTCTTTGTCACAGGTGACTGTCCTATGTATGCGTTGTTGGCTGTTGTTAGCCTCCTTGGCCTCTGCTTAATTAGATCCTGGTAACACCCTCTCTGAGTTGTGACAACTAATCATTGGTCAGTTATCCCAAGGGAACAAAATCGTATCTGGTTCTGAACCACTGCCTTAAAGGAAATTTAGGTTGTTTTTGGCAAGAGAAGAGGAATACTAGATAGCTAAAACTAATAAGCAATAATAACTATTTGCCCATTCCCAGATGTTTATTATATTAATTTCTATGTGAATGATGTTCATTGGGGCACACAGTATTAATAGAATGTCCTGAAGTTATGCAAAAAATATTGCCTTAAACTCACAGATCCACTACTCTAGGCAATGTGTTTTATTGATTCAAGTAATGATTTTTATACTAATTACTTCCCAAATTCTGAAATAGTCACTGGTCTTTGTCAATTGGCCACAACTGTTAACTGGGCTCTTGCCTTTTTCAAATCTCTTAAACTCATAAATTAATGCCAAAAAGGAGTCACAACAGCCCCGTGACCCTGCTCCAATGCGCTCAGGGCACAAGTATCATGGTTTACCTGATATTCTCATGGATTGACGATTTTTGTGTGGGAAAACTTTGGAATATCCTTAATGTGAGAAGAAAAAGTCAGAGGTGCTTATTAAGAAAATTATATTTAGGAAAGCTGGGGATCCTATTAATACCCTTAAAAGTTTCCTGTAGTCATGAAGGGAAATTTGTCAATCCTAACGCATGGACAGGTTTGTGTTACATAAATTGAACACAGAATGAACAGAGAATTTATTTACCTCTGAACGCATCATAGACACTATTACTCTTCGGAATATTTTATATTTTCTTCTTATGTAATTAGGTAATGATTTGTTGAGGCAAAAAGTATCTTTTTCTTTTCTTTTTTTTTTCTTTTCTTTTTTTTTTTTTTGATACCAGGGATTGAACTCACAACTTTGTGCCTGCCGGGCAGGTGCTTAAGCCACTGAGGTAAATCCCCAGCCCCTGGAGTATCTTTTTCTAAATTGAGTACATAGGTTTTCTAATTCTGAATTACGATATACACATTCACTGACCATTTAATCTAAGGACTCACACATTAATGATCTTTAATTTATCAGGTCTACCAGGTTCAGAGTCCCCTAACTTAGGTGATCATACAAAAAAATACATGATTATTGTGATTTTTCAGTATCATACTTAATCTTCCAAACCTATAAACCCTAAGGATCAGTCTTGAGTTTGTGCCTCCTTTGGTCTATTTTTCATCTTATATTCCCTACTTTTGATAAGTTTCTTCTCTGTTGTGTTTTAGGTGCCCATGGTTGGATTTCTTTCATCAAAACCTGTTGCAAAGAAGTCATTTTAATTATGCCTTAATATGAATTTAAGACATCTGTACTTCCACTCATAAGTTGCTTTTGAAGTCATCTCTCAATATGGAATGAAAGCTTTATTCCCTTGTAGGGAGATAACCACCAAGTCACAGTGGGCTCCAGGGCTCTTCCTTGAACACTTATTTTCACACCAATATTGGTCAACAATCCGAGTGGCCTTTACTTGAAGTCAATGAAGACAGATGAAATTATTTTCCTCAAGATTCTGACCAGTATTATTATGAGTGATTCCTCTACTTTGCCATATTTTAGGAAAAATAGCATAGGCACAATTTAAATAAATAAATAGATAGATTGATATCCATTAAAATCAAGTTCTGTTTTCTCTTATGCCTGCTACTATTTCCACTGTAATAAGTTTTATAATTATTTTTCCTGTATAAATTTTAATATTATCTGCTTTATTAATAAAAAGAGACAGAATGATATGGACCATTTATTAACTCTAGTTAGTAAAATAATATAATCTCTAGGTGTCACAGCTATAATACGCAATTTGTGACATACAGAAAAAATGAAGTCAGTGAGTCCCCAAATCATTTGGAGTTTTTTTCAAGCCTCTGATGGCTCAACTTTCAGATATTTTAATATGCATATCGTATATCTCCTTACCCCCTCATTCCTTACTATAAAGAATTCCATTTATTAAGTGAATTACTGATGGCAATAGTTCATGTCTTTCTTACTTTTATGTGGAAGAAAAAATTATTGAGAACAAGTAAGAGTTGAACTGATAGTACATCATATTCAGAAGACTAAATTTCTTTTAAAACATATATTCTTATTGCACTAAAAGTATTCTGCCATTAAAACCATTGCAAGCATTTGCCTTTTGTCATCCTAGAACATAAAATCAGTTACTGTCTTTGAATAAATAGGGATCTTTTAATAGACAGATGCTAATTTTCTGGAGAAGTTCTGGGACATATACCTAGGCATTGCCTCTGGATAGCTCAGGGCCTCCCTAGCAACTGGCTCAGAGTCTGTGTTCCTCTCTTGCATTTCAGTGAATGTGCCCTGAGGGTGGTGAATAGTCAGAGCTGCTGTGAAGTTGCCCTAAAGTGCCCTTTTCTCTAGAGCCCATATTTATTTCCACTAATATTTGACTTGTGAGCAATGCATAAGCTTTAAGAAATCTTGAGTATAAAGGCAGGGGAATTTATCTCACTGCCATTTGACACAGGGTCCTTCTCTGGAGAGAAGAGTGTTTATTCAGCACAAATCTGCCCAGATATAAAACAACTTTTTAAACTTGAAAAGAAATCAACCTTGGGAAAAATGAAAATTTAGAAGCTACGATTGTAGCTCCTCACTCCCTTTTTTTCTTCATAGTGCATGCTTTTTTTCTATTCTTGTCTTTTCCTTCTCAAGATTCTACCCTTTCTATATAATAGCATTCCCAAGACCCTTATATTGCTGATGCCAAAAACATTTGCATATAGTTACTACTAAAGTAATTGCACAAGTGTGCTTCCAGTTTCCACACAGAATTTAAAATGTAATTAGCATGAAAATAAATATGAGAAGTTAAGCATATATGGTCAATTTTTATCTTGGATCATTATCATCATTTAGCTCTATAGTTACTGACTTGTTAAATTGTAGAATTTTGCCTGGGAAAATGATACCTAAAAATATAAAAAGATACTCAAGGATGGATAATTTTAGATCTAAACAAACCCTTAGGGGTCTTAGTCATTTAGTTATTTTGACAGATGAAATAACTTAAAGCAGAAAAAACAGAGAAGTATTCAATATCATATCACAAATTAGAGATAAAACAAGGGATTTAAACCCAAGTTTGCTAAATTTAAATCCAATATTCCCTCCAGTGAACCGTGGCTAATATTGATTAAGCATGCATATCATTCCAGACACTTTATATTCATTTCCTTATTAAATCTTCACAACAACATATAAAGTAGGTCCTATTATTATCGACATTTGACAGGTGAGAAAATTGATGCTCAAAGAGATTAAATTGCTTGCCCAAAGTCATATCACTGTTAAATACATCATAGATTCTGAATTCCACCTGAATGAATCTCATTCTTGAGTCCAAACTGATAGCCGCTATTTTGTACTATGGCATTTATTCCTCATTCTTTGACTTAAAACTCTGTTTATTTGAATTCAAAATGAATCCTATGCTTTCATATAAGCATCAGAAAAAAAGATGACTATATTACTAAATTGATGGGGATTGGGGAGGGACTTTGACTGATCTGTAGCTATGTCTACACAATTCTACAGGTTGGAATAGTATGAAAATTCTGTTATGAATTACCTGGGGTCATTAATTCTTTCAGTTAGGTTACATATGCTTATAATTGTATTATAGAAAGGCACTCTATCAAATATCATATTTCTTCTGGGTAGGGATAGGAAATATAAATTTGAAGATACATAGAATCATATCAAAAGACTTAGTCTAGGAGCAGGGCTCAGTGTGCACAAATTGTTATAGTAAATAACTACAAGAAGTAATTGCTTGGTTTAGTTTTTATTGCTACTGTAAAAAGTTACCATGATCTGGGACAACTAGACCCAAGCCTCTCCCTTTGAGTCAGCACCATTCGAGGACCAGGGTTAGAGAGAACAATGACCACAGCAGTAAACAAGCCCAGTCTGGGAATCAGAGCCATGCATGGGCTGCAGCCAGACTGGGAACAACCAGATCCCAGCCCCTCCTGGTGTGTGAGCTGGCAAACAAGAAGTACCATCTCCCCCCACCACCATAAGTGACCAGCTTATCCTGAGAAACACAGGCTGTGATGATGGTTATCGAAGTAAAATGCAATTAGGTGCCTGTAGGTGCTTTGATGTTTCACTAACATTGCAGGTCCAGGGCCAGTGGTCTGATCATAGATTCAGAGGATATCACTAAGCAGTGTGTCATCTAGGGGGGATCGCCTTCTGAAGGTTGCAGCCATTGTTGATTCCCTATGGTCTTCTTTTGAGGTCCTATATCATTTCCATTGTTTTGTTGGGTTGGGTTTTATTCTCTTTTGTTTTGTTTGATTATGTTAAGTCCCATGGCAGGAGAAGCCATTTCAAGGATAGCAAGATATATTATGGTAGCAATTTGGAATTTACTGTTGGCTTATTTTGAAATCCTTTATCACATTCATTGCTTTGTTTTTATTATTTCTATTCTATTCCATTCTGTTTGATTTATACTATGTCCAAAGTTATCTGCAGCTATTTTGAAGACTTCAAAATGCATTATGGTAACTACTGCTGATTAGATGTTTTGCAGTCCTGTATCTCTTACACTGGTGGTTTGTTTTGATTGGTTTTATTCTGTTACATGCTCTTTAAAATAAAAAAGAAAAAGTTACCATGATCTTAGTAGTTTAAAATGACACATTTATTATTATCTTACAGCTTCAGAGGTCAGAAATCCGATGTGGGTCTCACTGGATTAAAATTACAATGTGACCAGGTTTGTGTACTATTCTAAAGGCCTCAGGAGATAATTTATTTCTTTGCTTTTCCAGCTTCTAGAGGCTGTCCATATTTCTTGGTCTTTGAGCTACTCTGATCTTTAAAGCCAGCAAGGGAATATTGAATCCTTCTCAAGTTATACAATCCTGACCTCTTCTGCCACCCTCTTCCACTTTTAAGTACCCTTGTGATATGCTAGGCCCAACTAGATAATCCAGGATAAAGGACATATTTTAATGTCAGGTGATTAGCAATGATAATTCCTAATATATTAGAATGTAGACAACTTTGGGTACACACCTATCACCACGCCACAAGAAGCAATCAAGTAAAGTATAAATATAATTTAAAGAAGTGGGATATGGCAGTTTGGTTGTCATATGAAACAAGGTACATTGCATGTGTTATATTTTAATGAAATGAACTTTACCGGTCTCTTTTCATCCACATCAATTTGTGACTTATTTTTTGTATTTCAAACTGAAGTCCATCAAGCAAGTTATTTAAATAGAATGAGTTTTTATAGCTCTATTTTCAGCTTGTTTGTTTATGGTTGCCAAATTCATTAGGCATTCATAGCCTGTCAACATAATGTTTTGTAATGGAAAAGAGTTCGAAAAAGAAAAATATCGCTTAAGCCAGTTTAGCTGTGGGATGTGCAAATAGTCCCTAATGAGGGCAGGAGACAACTGTGGATGTTCCATAAGCAATGCCTTTTAAATGTTTATGACAAGAATAAATTCTAATTTTCACAATATCCTTTTGGTGGACACTAATCATGATGCAATATTTAGAACTTAGGGAGAAATTTTCTTCCTAAGTGGAGAGTCATTCTAACATAAGGACTTGCCTCATTTAGCATCTACAGTGGAAAATAGACCTGATGTCAATCACAAGGCATTATCATTTTACAATCCTTCATGTCAGCTAATTCCAGATTTGGTTTGATGATTATTAGTAACTCATTTGTTTGCATAAGAGCAAGCCAATCAAAAACCTATAAATTGCAAAGTGTTATTTTTACTTTGCAGATATGGAAGTTGAAGTTCAAGAAGTTAAATTACTCACCTAAGAACTCACATCTGGAAACTAAAGGCCAGAACTAGGATTTATTTACTTATTTATTTATTTATTTATTTATTTTTGGTACTGGGGATTGAACTCACAACTGAGCTAAATCCCCAGATTTAATTTTTTAGACAGGGTCTCACTATGCAGTTCAGGCTGGCCTTGAACTCACTTTGTAGCACAGGCTGGTCTTGAACTCACAACGATCCTCCTGCCTCAACCTCCTTCGAGTGCTCTAATTAAAGACATGTGCCACCACGCCCAGCTTCAGAACTAGGATTTAAATCTCATTATGCTGACTGCTATTCAGGAGTCTCCCAATCTTATTTAATCCTCACAACATTGCTATGATATGAAGAGTACTATCATTCCTGTTTTAGTACTGATGAAATTAATATTCAGAGAGGTTAAGTAACTTGTCCAAGATTACCCAGCTAGCACAAGTGGCAGAGCTGTTATTCAAAACTATGTCTATCTGGCCTTAAAACCAGGATGCTTCACTCTGAATCACTCTAGAATGAATATATAATAGTATTTTAAATTAACTCAGTTGTACCAAAATATCTGAAAATAGTTTTGCTTTTGATTTGCATCACTGAAGTCAGGACCTGGGCCTTGGAAATCTTGAATAATTTCCCATACAACAGCTCTCTGGGAGCTTGTTCCCTGTCTTCACAACATTGATGTGCACTAATTTAATTGATCAAATATAATTAGATGATCTATGATGTTGAAATTGATTTTCAAATGAAGCCAATTAAGGCTGCTCACAGTTTCAAGGAGGAAATATAACCTAAATTATTTCAAGTTGTGATTATTGGATACACAAAAATCAAAGGAAAAAAGAATCATGTGAATTTACAAAGTACTTTCTCTTTTCCATTATCTTATTAATTCCAACTGGGAGATTATGAAGTTAAAAATATTGTCTTCAGAAACTGCGACATGAAAGCTTAAAAACTTTTCCAACTGGAGTACAAATTTTCCAAAACACATGCCTCACCTTTCTGAGTCGAACTCATAAAATTTCACTCTAACTGTGGAACTTTAAAGATGGCTCCATACTTTCTGATAGGATAAAGACCTCCTAAGCTATTATGGTAATTAATTTCCTGACTTAGCTTTGCCAAGAAATTTTAGGCCCAATGTGCAGAAGCAGAAGCTGAGTCTAAATAAGGAGAATTTGAAAGATATGACAGACTAATGCTTTGACAGGAAAGCATATCTACCTCTACCTCTGCCTCTACCTCTACCTCTACCTCTACCTCCTCTACCTCTACCTCTACCTCCTCTACCTCTACCTCTACCTCTACCACCTCTACCTCTACCTCTACCTCTACCACCTCTACCTCTACCTCTACCACCTCTACCTCTACCTCTACCACCTCTACCTCTACCTCTACCTCTACCACCTCTACCTCTACCTCTACCTCTACCTCTACCTCTACCTCTACCTCTACCTCTACCCCTCTACCTCTACACCTCTACACCTCTACCTCTACCTCCACCTCTACGCCTGTATCTCTATCTTCAACACCATAGGAAATCGCTAATAACTTTCAAAAACACCCGCCACCTGCTCCCCACCCCATCCCCTATTCTAGCCTGACAGTTCCTCTGCAAAACATTCCAGTATGGACAGAAACCCAGGTGTTCAAGCCACCCTAGCCTTCTGCCAAATTGAGCTGATGTCTACGGATGCTTCCACAACAAGCATGCACTCTCTCTGAGAATATCTTTAGTCAATAAATGGTCAGAGCCGGGCGTGGTGGCACACGCCTTTAATCCCAGCACTCGGGAGGCTGAGGTAGGCCGAGCGTTGTGAGTTCGAGGCCGGCTTGGGCTACAACGCGAGCGTAAGGCCGGCCTGAGCTACATAGTGCGACCCTGCCTCAGAAACCAGGGCCACGAGTTTGGCTCAGGGCCTTAAGCGCCTACCCTGGCAGGCGCGAGGTTACGAGTTCAATCCCCGGTGCCGCAAAATAAATAAATAAATAAATAAATAAATAAAATAAAAATAAATAAATAAATAAATAAATAAATGGTCAGGTTCTTTGATTTGTAAGAAATTAAAAGGCTTTTCAAGTAACTTCTGTAGAGATGATTACCTAGTGTTTCAAACCAAGGAAAATACTGGTGGCTGTTGTTGAATTAAGTAACTTAGTTTACTATTGTGCTTTTGGCCTGAGAGGTTAGCTGCATAGCCATGCCTTAGGATTCTTACCTATGGGCTGACTGACTTCCCATCAATGTTTTAGCATAAGCCTGACAGCTGGAATTCACCAGTCTATAAACATTTAGTCTCTAGCTGTCTCAAAGAAGAAGGTAACACTGCTTAGTTCTTGAGCACAGAATTTCAGTTTCTGAGACAGTAAATTCCTTTGTGCTCCCTCATCTTATGTCTATCCAGACCTTGGAAATGTCTGTGATGTTGATCAGCACTGAGCTGATCTTACCCTAATTCAGAGCAGATGGCTGCTTATATGTTATGATTTTATATAGAAAATTTCTCCCAACTTTCAGAAATACCTGCCACCCACTATCTAGGTCACCCAACTCTGTAATGTTGAGGTTGAAAGCACAGTCTCTCTATTAAGAATACCTGAGTTTTAATTTAGTTTATTTGCTGTCTGACCTCAATCATGATTTTCAACCTCTCTTGGGACTAAATTTCCTTAATGCATAACTGTGGATGATAATAATACCCACTTTTGGGGATTATCATGAAGATTAAATAATACCATGCTTGCAAAATGCTAAGCAAAAGACTGGTTCATAATTTAGTACTTTAGTTCTCAATAAGTGGTAGACAATATTTTTGATTTGTCAATTGATAAGAATATTGAATTTTATTTGCCCTTAGGGAAAAAAATCGAATTAATTACCCTATAGTGAATAAATAACTGAAAATTGTTATGACAAGGAGAGGAAGGTTGAAATGACGAGGATGGGGTACTAAAGGAAAGTTGGAGTAGGACAGATATACAAGTCACTTACATTAAGGAAACAAGTATCACTCACTTCAAAAATTAAAATTTTAAGTACCATGAGCCATGACAATACTTTTCTTTTTTCTTTTCTTTCTTTTTTTTTTTTTGTCGGTACCAGAGATTAAATTCACACCCTCACGCCTGACAAGCAGGTGCTTAAGTCACTGAGCCAAACTCCCAGCCCTATTTTTATTGAGGCAGGGTTGCACTATGTAGTTCAGACTGGCCTTGCTCATGTTGTAGCCCAAGACAGCCTTGAACTTACAATGCTCCACTTACCTCAGTCTCCTGAGTGCTGGGATTAAAGGCATGCACCACCACACCCGGCTGACAATACTTTTCCATAGAGATGTAGGTCTATAACCAATATGGCCAGCTCCTTCCTTAGCAAGGGGACCAAATTTTTCTCTATAAACTAAAAAATCATCCAAAACAATGCATAAAAATGGGTGAGCTGGCACATGTGTTACAATAATATCAGTGTAGATATATATTCAGAAAAAAACACTGACTTTACTAAACCCACCTAGTTCTTCCAAAACCAAAAGGGGATTAAACTGAGTGGCTGGAGTTTCAGCCACCTGCCAGTTTTGCTGGAAAGCAAGTAGGTAAATTATTGGTAGATTAACAGAGTCTACTTCATCAACTTAATGTAGTGTCTTCCATAGACTGGATAGTCTAAAAGGATTAAATAGCTACATGGTGTATCTCTGAGTTCTGTGCTAAAAATTGAGACCTGGGTTCTAATATTGCCTCCACTAAGAAGGTACTGCATGATCTTGGACAATTCAGATAACTTTTCTATTGGTTAAGCTCCTCATCTTCAAAGTGGAGATGTTAATTACTCTTTGTTGTTGTAGGGTTACTATGAGGAAAATAAATAAGAAATATGGACACTTTCAGACGTATATAAAATTCTAAATATATGAACTGTGAAGCTGGAAATAACCTTCTTACATCACAGTTTCTAATAATGCATCTCAGAGATACAGGTATCTCATGCCATTCTTAGGGAAAATACATACAAGACCATTTTAGTTGCTTGCCAAATGTTTTAAAAGACTTTTACATGATAGTACTCCATTTAATGTTTAGTATAAATTGATCAAACTCGAATGAAAATCTATATTCCTTGAATAAAAGGGAGAAGAATCACCAATTACATTTCTGAAAAATAATAATGCAGTATATAATACTTAGACACAACTTACTAGAAGATGAAGATAGGTACTATCCTAAGGACTTAGGTATGTATTTAATGCTTTCAAAAACTCTATGTATGAAACAACTACTATTATTAGCTACATTTTACAGACAAAAATTGAGGCACTGAGAAGTTATATGATATGCCCCAGGTCACATAGTCCTAAGAACTAAGGAATTTAGGCAAGCTGACTCCAGAATCTTTGTGAAATACAGTATAAGCTTAACAGAGTTCCAATAAATTTACATCATTTCAACAGTATATATTCATAAAGAATCTTATGAAGACTCTAGTCCTCCCATGTAGTAACGAGATAACATTTTACAGAGCTCCAAATATTGTCTTGGACTGAGAACATTTTTACAACAAGCTCACTACCTCACAAGGTCAATCATTTCAATTTTTGAAAAACTTTACATGTGGCAAATATTTATCTTCGCACATTTTCCCATTAGCTATATTTCTACAGTCTGGAATAACAGAGAATAAATTTAGTATGCCTTCTGCATACCAATTACTAAAATATTTGCTGGCAAATTTCTTGATCTGTTTCACCTCCTGACCTTTTAAAAATCTTCCCCTTCCAATCTAAACATTCCTGGTTCCTTCAATTGTCCATTGTTTCCTAGGTGACATGTTTTCTAAAGCCCTTTTCCATCTTAGAAATTATTTTTGGACACAATCTAATCTGTCAATAAGCCTTTAAATATGACACAATAAATTGAACATATAATTTAAAATGTCAGCTAAAGTGTAATAGAACCAATACTTCTATTTTTCGGGGCCTTACCTTTTTGTGATGTGGACTATAATGAAATTGCAATTTTTGGCATCCTTGTCACTCTGCTCATACTCTTAGCCAAATAAAATCCCAAGACTGTACTTTTGCAGTTGGATTTTTGGATCTGAATGAAAAGCTTTACATTTTTTTCTGATTAAATGTCATCTGGTTAATTTCAACCCATCATTCCAAAGTACTGAGATCTTTTTGAGTAAGAATTATTTTCTCCAAAGAATTGACCCTCCCACCTTCCTCATGTCTGACAATATGATAAGTATAATTTATATAACATCTAAGTCACTGACAAAAAATGCAGAACAGGGAAGTCCCCTGAAAGAGGGCTTTCTGGTAATCAACACTGGTTTATAAGTGAATACTGATGTATGTTTGTTTACTGCAAATTCTCACACTGTGACAAACTCCTTTGGCTCTGCTTCACACTCTAAACTATTCTTTCCCAGTCTGAATCAGCTAAACAATTTGTGGAGAACAGTATAAAATGAAAATATGGGGCTTTTGTCAAAGGTATTAAAAATTTCAATATCATAACAGAAGATGATTAAGTCAAGTGTGGGGTCCATTCTAAGTACAAGTCCTGTGTAACTGCACAAGTCACATACCTCTGAGCCCAGTTCTGTATCCATACTTTCCTATGCCAGAGTATGCTAGCAGTTCAGAAAACTCTCTTGCCTTTTCTTTCTAAGCACATATCTAGTCTTCATATTTGTCACTTTCCTTTGCAGTTAGGTCAAACCATATATCTGAATTCTAGTCACTGCAATATGAACAGAAGTGATATGTATCAGTTCCAGTCTGATCCTAAAAATCTCCCACACAAGATTTTCCATGCCATCTTCTATTCCACAAGCTTGATGCATGATAATGGTGACCTTGGAAGTCATATGCTAAAAATAATGAAAATTTAAAAATGAAGGATCCTAGGCTTTTAAATTAAAATCAGTTGCTAGGACATTGTATGAGCAAAAAAATAAATTTCTATCCTATCTGTACCATTTTACATCTTTGGGTCTGCTTGTTAAGATTTCTAGTGTTATCCTAACTAATGCCTGGTCTGATCACCAGAATTACCCAAAGGCTAGTTAAAATTAAGATGTTTGGTTAATCTACTGAAGAATAGATTTTAATATATTCAGAGTGGAAAGTATGAATCTACATATTTAAGTAGTCTTCTCACATTAGTTTCTGATGATAAGGAGATATTGAGGGCCTGTTGATCTAAAGTATTCCTTTCATTATCTCTAACTCAATGCCTTCTGTCTTATGTTCTATTTCCTTCTGGTTTTTGTTTCCAAGGTGACATTTATCTCATATTTTAACTAATCTATTCCATAGAATATGAAATTTATGTCTGGGGCTCCAACATCCTCCTAAATTTGGGGTGGAACTCAGATGCAAATGACAGAGGAGCACAAAGTAGAAATCTCCATTTCTAATGACTTTTTCAAGTTGATACAGCAATCCTGGACTATGTCACTCCTGATTCTTTTTGGTTGAGAGAATCAATAAATACAAGAGTACCTCAGTACTTCTCATTAATTGGTTTGAGGAGGCATGAGGAAGACCATAAACAAGTAGCAAATAAATTTTACTGGGTGGAAAGTCATAAAGCAATTGACACCAACAAGATCCAGCTTGCACCCTAAATACTAAACAAATGCAAAGTACCAGGGCAACAATTTCATATCAAAATGCATGGCGTACCAATTTCAACAAGTTTCAAATCAGTTGAGTATCAAATATGATTGTATGCTTGAACAAATATTAAATTCGGCTTTCTGTTATAGATAGAAGAGTAGAATTTAATACACAGAATATTATATTGAAATCCAGTGCTCTTTCAGGATCCATAACAAATATTTCCTTGTGTTAGTTGTTGCTTTCTGCTATCACATAAAAAAAAGGATTTTTCCAAGTAACTTATCCAAGTAATTGAGTGATAAAGTACAACTGATAGAAGTCAATGCTTTATTTTACTAGGATCTTAAAAGAAGCTGTATTTCTCTTTGGTTAACAAGAGTCTCATAGAAAGCTTGAGAAATCATTGTTAGCATCTTAAAATTTCAGAGGCAATATCCTGTGCTTCCTATTTTTCAATGAAAAAACACTTCAACTTACATGTATGCACACACTTCTTCACCTGCTAAAGAGTACAAAATTGTGGTTTTGAGAAGCAACAAGGACATGCGAAACTGTTTGCTTTAAGGGAACTGTGTGAAGCATATTTGAGAATAACTCTCATTTTCTTTTCTTTTACATCTATTAAAAAATAAAGAAAGTTTGAAGAATGAAGCAGGAACTGATTATTCCTCTTGAAGGGACAGTTGGAGTTTTGCATACAAATGAAAAGTATCCTTCTTGTTGACCTTCAATTGAAGTTCTAAACATTATATTTGCAATCCATTCATATTCCTATACCAATCAGAGCACTCATACAACCTATCTTACCATCTAAAACTATAATCCCTGTGTCAAGAATTATTAGCTATAAAAGACAGAGCAGCTTTAATTTGTGATTTCCAATAGACTTGAGCCAATTTATCATTCATTTATGCTAAAAGCATGGATTTTGTAAAATATTTTGACATCTTGGCAGTGAAAATTAGCTGAATAAAGGGTCTAAATTACTTGAGATAAGGTACTGTTATGGTTTGTGTTTGGATGCTCCCCAAAGCCTCATGCAGTCATGGAGGTGGCTGAGTCTAGTGTTTTTGATTGGTTCATTGTCTAGCACTATGATTGGCGGTGTGAGTCCTGTACCTGCCGAGGGGCAGGTAGCCGGCATACAATATAAGGGAGGGAAGGAGGCATGCTTTTCCCTGTTTCCCTTTTGCTTTTGGCACTTACAGCCAACATGAACAGTTGCCCTTCAGTCATGCCACCCTGCCTTGGAGTCAGCTGAATATGGACTAAAACCTCCAAAAATTGTAAGCTAAATAAACCTTTCCTTCCCTAATTTTGGGCATTGGGTGTTTTGTCTCAACAATGAGAGAAAAGTAACCAAGACAGGTACCCTGAAAATAATGTCACCACAGAGTCCAATTCCACAAATGTTAGCTTCCTAGTGACCATACTCATAGGTGGGGACTTACACAGTTGTGATTTCTGATTCAGGAGACAAATCTATCATCTGGTTGAGTGACTTAACCATTAATTCTGTTTCCATGGTGCGATAGCCATCCCTTGCAAAGCCTTGAAATATGCCAATTTGGATGTTCTATAAAGTTATATTTGTAACATCAGTTGTGTCAGGGATAAAATATGCCTCCTGAGCATGTTCAGAGGATCCTAAGCACTTAAAAGATAGAAGAGATAGAGAACAAAGACAACAGGCTTCTTGACAGATAATGAGCAGTTATAAAATGAGTGTGACAGAGATACATTTGTTTAAAATCCCACTGTCCTTGAACAAAGAAAGACCCTTGTGTAGAAAAGGCAGGTCAATTTTCCCAATATGAAAAGTTGACAGCAATTTTCTTGGTGGTTTACAATCTACAAAGTAGTAGATTTTTTTCCCTTACTCCTAAAATTTGCAGATAAACTGATGGGGAGGAATCTCCTAGCTATTCACGCTCAGGTGAAAATTTGGGAATAGATGAAATAGCCCTCATCAGGAGAGAATGATTAGTTGCCACAAATTCAGGGTTCATCTTTATATAAAATTATAATTTTGAACAGTCTGTGGATGTTTCCCTGCTAGCTGTATGGAGAATCTGAGCTCTGCCCAGCTCAGTGTCACAGCACAATCCATCAGGGGAATGCCTAGCCAGCATCACAGGTCCCAGAGTTACTGAACCCTGCCCAGCCCAGAGCCCTGGAGCTGTCTTTCTGGAAGACACCAGCCTAGGTGATGGGTCCTGGAGATTTCAAGCACCACACATCGCAGCACAAGGCCCCAGTATCATAAGTCAGGGGTGCATCCCAGACAGCCCTGCAGGTCCTGGGTGTTCTGAACTCCAATAATCCAGGTGCAAGCCTCCAGTGGCACACAGTGGAGGTGCATCCTGGCTAGCCACCTGTGATCCAGAGGCTCTGAACTCCACCCAGCCAGGTGCAAGGGCCTGGTGCCACATACCAAGGGTGTGCTCTGGCTAGCTGTGTGGGTCCTAGAGCTTCTGAGCTCCATTCAGTCATGCACAAGGCCCTGGCACCATACTTCAGGGGTGTGTCCCTGCTAGCTGCATGGGACCCTGATGACCCAAACTCTGTCCAACCCAGCATCTCAGAGCAATCCATCTGGGGAGCACCTAGCTAGCCTCACAGGTCCCAGAGGTACTGAACCCTGCTGAGTCCTGAGCCCCAGAGCCATCCATCACAGAGCAACCAGCCTAGCCATTGGGTCCTGAAGACTTCGAGCTCTGCCCATCACAGCACAAGGCACCAGCATCATTGCTAGCCATGTGGGTATTCAAGGATAGAAGCTCTGCCCAGACCAGCATCCCAGTGTTATCCATTGGGAGGGTGCCTAGTCAGCCACACAGGTACCAGAGGAAAATTACAAGAATAAAGAGCAACATGCAGTCTCAGTCCTCCAGCCCACAGAGAACAAACCCAGGAGACACAAAAACGGAAGACAGTGAAAATTACACAATTGAACTTTCTGAAATGATAGCAACTGAAATAAAGAAACAACTCCGTGCTATAGAGAAAATCAGATCAGAAATAATCTCTCAGGTAAAAAAAGTAATGACAAACATTATAAAAGAAATGTTGAGTATATCTAAAGAATATGTAGTTAAAAAATAGAGGAACATAAGAAAATGATGGAAAACTTGAATGAACAGTATAAGACAGAATTAGAATGCATGAAACAGATTCAAGGGATATTCAGGAAATAAAAATTTCAATTGAAAGCTGGCAAAACCACTTCAATGAAGCTGAAGACAGACTCTCAGACCTTGAAGACAGGATGGAAGCTTATGATTATGAAAAAAAAAGATCTCTAAAAAATAGCAAGGAGCCAGGAAACAACAATTCAACAGCTACAAGATGACTCAAAGAGAAATATTAGAAGACTGATAGCTGTCAACTAAAAAGCAGTGTCCAACACAGATGACATAAGCAGATTATTTATAGAAATGATAGCCAAAATTTTTCCAAGCATAGGAAGAGATCTGATATACAGAATAGTGAGACATATAGAACCTTAATTAGCCATAACCAAAATAAATCTTCACTCAGACATATAATAATAAAGATCCCAGAAATTCAGCACAAGAACAGAATACTAAAAGCTATCAGACAAAAGAAACAGATCACCTATGAAGTAAAACCTATCAGAATCAAGGCAGACTTCTCAACACAAATCTTTAAGTCAAGAAGAACATGGAGTGAAGTATTTCAAGTCCTGAAAGAAAACAACCTTCAACCTAGATTGTTGTACCCTGCAAAACTACATTTCAAAATTGATGGAGGAATAAGATACTTCCATGACAAAGAACACTTGAAGAAATTCATGACCACCAAAGCAACACTACAAAGAGTACTGAAAGATACTTTAGAAAGAGATTAAGATGACTACAAATCCATGAAAAACAGCAGAAAGAAACCACTAAGCAGGTAAAACACTTAAACAGAAAAAGTAGAAAACCAACAACAAAAATACAAGATGACAAAGATAGGTCAGTATATATCAGTTATATCTATCAAAGTAAATAGCCTTGATTTACCAATAAAAAGAAACAGACTGGCAGAGTGGATTAAGAAACAAAATTCAACAATATGGTGTGTACCAGAAACACATTTACCTCAAAAGGAAATTCATATACTGAAAGTCACAGGATGGAAAACAATATCCACATGACAGGAACAGAGAAAAAAGTGAGGGTAGTTAATTTGTTTGCAGACAATGTGAACTTCAAGCCAAGAATGATCAAAAGAGCTAATGAAGGTCACTATGTACTTGCTAGTGGAAAACTTCAAGAGGAAGAGATAAGAATCATAAATATATATGCATCAAAAATGGGATCACCAAACTATGGAACACAAATATTAATAGACATGAAAAATAAAATAAGCAATAATACAGTTATAGCAGGGGACATTAACACCCCATTGTCACAAAGAAAAAGGTCAACCAAATAAAAAATCAGCAAAGAAATAACACAGCTAAATCAAACTTGTGAAAAAATGGACCCAATAGATGTGTACTGAGTGTTCTACCTAACAACATAAGAATATACGTTCTTCTCAGATGCACATGGGTCATTCCCTAAAATAGACCGTATATTAACCCACAGAAAATGCTTCAGTAAATGCAAAGAAATTGAAATAATCCCATGCATATTATCTGACCACAGTGCAGCAAAATTGGAAATTAATGAAAAATAAACCACTAGAACCAAATAAAAACGTGGAAATTAAATAACACTCTCCAAAACAACCAGTGTATCACAAAAGAAGTTAAACAAGAAATTAAACAATGTGTACACTCAAACAAAAATGCAAATACAAGTTACCAGAAACTGTGGGACACAATGAAAGCGGTCCTCAGAGTGAAATTTATATTGGTAAATTTCCATATAAAGAAAATGGAACAAACCCAAATAAACAACCTAATGCTGCACCTCAAACTTCTAGAAAAAGAAGAACAACTCAAGCCCAAAGCCCAAAGAATGGAGGAAATGATGAAGATCAAACCAGAAATCAATGCAATTGAAACTATGAAAATAACACAAAGAATTAATGAATTGAAGAGTTGGTTCTTTGAAAGAAAAACTAAAATTGGTAAACCCCTAGCCAACCTTATCAAAAAAAGGAAAGAAAAAACTCAAATCCATACAATAAGAAATGAACAGTTTGAAATCACTACAGACTTTGTAGAAGTATAGAAGATCAACAATACCTACTTCAAAAAATATTACTTTCATAGGTTTGATAATACAGAACAAATGGACCGATTCCTAGAAACATATCAATTACCATACTTGGACCAAGAAGATGTAAAAATGCTGAATAACTCAATTTTAATAATGCAATTTAAAATGTAATTAAAACCTTACCAACAAAGAAAAGTCCAGGTCATGATGGATTCGCTGCTGAATTCTACAAGAAATTTAGGGAAGACTTAATGCCAACACTCTTCAAACTCTTCAATGAAATTGAAAGGGAAAAATTCTCCCTAACTCATTCTAGAAGCAAGTATTATGCTAATACCAAACCTAGGCAAAGAACCAAGCCAAAAAGAGAAACACAGGCCCATTTTGCTAATGAAAACAGATGCACAAATCCTAAATAAAATACTGGCAAATAGAATCCAGCATATTGTCAAGAAGATTATATACCATGATTAAGTGACATTCATCCCAGGGATGCAGGGGTGGTTCAACATACACAAATCAATAAACATAGTATGGAATATCAACAGAGCCAAAGACGAGAATCATATGATCATTTCAATAGATGCAGAAAAAGTTTTTGACAAAATACAACACTCATTCATGATAAAAATCCTATGGAAATTTGGAATAGTTGGTCTTTACCTCAATCTGATAAAAGCTGTATATGATAAACCAACAGCCAACATCTTACTAAATGGAGAAAAACTGAAAACTTTCAACATAAAATCAGGAAACAGACAAGGATGTCCATTATCACCACTCCAATTCAATATAGTCCTGGAAACATTAGCCAGAGCAATCAGACAAGAGAGGGAAAGAAAAGGAATAAGAATAGGAAAGAAAGATTTTAAATTATCATTATTTGCAGATGACATGATATTCTACGTAGAAGACTCCCAAAACTCCATTGAAAGACTTCTAGATGTGATAACCAAATTCAGTAATGTAGCTGGATGCAAAGTCAACACTCAAAAATCAATAGCATTCCTGTACACAAACAACAAACTCAAGAGAGAGAGAAATAAGGGAAACTACATCCTTCACTATACCATGCAAAAAAAAAAAAATGAAATACTTAGGAATTAATCTAACAAAGGGAGTAAAAGATCTATACATTAACAATTACATTACTCTGAAAAAAGAAATCAAAGAGGATCTCGGAAAATAGAAAGACATTCCTTGTTCATTGATAGGAAGAACAAACATTGTGAAAATGGCCATTCTTCCAAAATTGTTCTACAGATTTAATGAAATTCCAATGCAAATGCCATTAGCATACCTCACAGATCTAGAGAAATCATTCCTAAAATTCATTTGGAATCAGAAGAGACCTAGAACACCAAAGGCAATTCTAGGCAACAAAGAGAAGGCAGGAGGCATCACAATCCCTGACTTGAAGTTATACTACAAAGCTACTGTGACAAAAACAACATGGTACTGGAATGAAAACAGACCTAAAGATCAATGGAATAGATTAGAAGATACAGCCGCAACTCCAAACACATTAAGCCACTGTGTCTTTGACAAAGTGGCCAAACATTTTCACTAGAAGAAAGATAGCTTGTTTAAGAAATGGTGCTGGAAACCGTGACTTTCCATATGCTGAAAACTAAAACTAGATCCATGCCTATAACCATGCACTAAAGTAAAAATGGATCAAAGACCTAAATATTGAAATAGAAACACTAAATCTGCTGGACAACGAAGAAAGGTAGAAATCTTGAAGACATATAGGTAGGCAAAGAGTTCATGAACAAAAATCAAACTACATGGGAAGTACTCCCCAGAATCAAAAACTGGGACCTCATCTTATTAAAAAGTTTTTATATATCAAAAGAAATATCCAACAGTGTGAAAAGGAAACCCATGAATCAGGAAATTATCTAAGTCAACTCTCCCTCAGTCAAAGGACTTCTATCTAGAACATATATAGAATTTTTTTTAAAAATTAAGCCCTCAAAATTCAAAGACCCAATCCAAAAATGAGCAGCTGAGATGAATACACACTTCTCAGAGGAAGAAATACAAACAGCAAAATAATATTAAAAAACATTCAGCATCATTTGTCACTAGAGAAATGCAAATTAAAACAACACTGAGATTCCATCAAATAATCAACCAATAACAAACGCTGGAGGGGCTGTGGGGAAAAAGGAACTCTTCTCTAAGGTTGGTGGGAGTGTAGACTCATGCAACCACTGTGGATATCAGTCTGGAGGTTCTTCAAAACAGTAGGATTACAGGTTCCATTTGACCCAGCTCTCCCACATCTGGGCATTTTCCCAGAAGAATCGAAAACATCACACCACAGTGATATATGTGCACCCATGTTTATAGCACCACAATTTGTAATAGCCAAATCTTGGAAATAACACAAATGCCCTTCAAATGAGGAATGGATAAAAAAGATGTGGTGTTTTTATACAGTGGAATACTACTTAGCTATAAATAAAGATTGTATCAGTGCTTTTATAGGTAAATGGACATGACTTGAGACTATACTCATAAGTGAAATAAATCAAACTCACATGTGTAAATACCACATTGTCTCCCTAGTGTAAGAAACTGAAAGAGCAAATAAGATCCAAAATGTACAATAAATATTTTTTTGTTTTGTTTTGCTTTTGGTACTGGGAATCGAACTCAGGGCCTTGTGCTTGCCAGGCAGAAGCTGTGCCACTGAGCTACATCTCCAGCTGCAATAAATATTGTGTAAGGGTAGAAACTGCTCAAAGGTGAAAAGTAACTGGGATGGGGAAAGGAGGAAACAAGGATAGGAAAAGGGAAAAGACATAAATTTGTATATATATACATAAGATAGCTAAGATGACTATAATACCAATTCCATTAGTTCTTGGAAAAGAACAGTTAATATTCATATAATCAGATCAATTTTGCATGTCTACATCTGGCAAACTAAGCAACCCTTTTGGAGATAACAATATACAATATAACAACCATTATTAAATTCCTATCATCTTGTGTTGAAAGCCTATATTGTTATTGTTTTGGGTTTGTTGTCACTGGTTTTTTTTTTGTCTCTTTTGATTTTTGCTTTTCTTTTCTGCTTTTTTTCTCTTAAAAAAACTATAATTTGAGAATAATATTAATATCGTTGTACATTTTTTCAATATCTTTGAAGGTAAGTCTATCTTTATGTGAGAAAAGAGAAAAATAAATTCACAATAGTGTATAATGAATAATATACTTTATAAATAAAATTTGGCACTCAAAACCCATAGTTATGCATCAATTTGAATTGATTATACAAAATTAGAATGTGTCTTCACCATTCAAAAAGAATCTTGTTGCTAAGTTCATTTGCTCAGAAAAATGTTTTTTAGAATCAATTTTAAGGACAAAAGCATGAATAACTTTGAGCATTGATGGTTGAAAATGAAGAGAATGTGACATTGTCTTCTTTATGTATCACAGGAACTGGAGACTATGGAATTATCCTGTGGAATCGTTCACAGCAAGAGGGTTTCCTTTATTACCAACTGGTTGATACAATAGTAGTTGAAGGATTCCTAAATAGTCATGGGCTCAAATCCTAGCTCAACTACTAATTAGCTACATAATCTTATGAATACTATTTAAGCATTTTATGCTTTGGCTTTCCTACCAGTAGCTGACAATATTAGCACTTATCTAATTTCTATAAGGATTAAATGTAGCATGTGAAATGTTTGGCATTTAGCAAGTACTTGATAAATTGTAGTTGAATGATTTTGATTTTTACCACAATCTTTACAAAATTCAAATAGGAATATACAACACAGATGGGACTAGAGATCATTGTGGTAAGTATAAGTCAGGCACAGAAAGACAAGTACTGCATAATCTCACCAGTATGTAGAATTTTAAAAAGTTGGTCTCATAGATATTGAGAGCACAGTGGTGGATACCAGAGTACAGAGAAGGGCTTGAGTGACTGAGAAAGGATCATCAATTGGTACTAAGTTATAGAATCTCTGAAATATTACAGCACTTTAGGGTCATTATAGAAAACAATAATGTACTGCAAAATTTAAAAAGCTTGTATAAAGGGCTCTAAAAGTTTTCACCGTGAAGAATGACAAATATTTGGGGAGATAAATATCTTTGAGATGATTTAAACATAGTGTAATAAAAACATGTACCAAATACTACATGGTACTCTATTAACATGTACAATTTTTAATGTTTTGTGTTTGGACTAAAAAAGCAAATTAAAAAATTAAATATCTAGGCCAATTACCTGCCTTAAGATAAACAGGGACACAAAAAGGTAAAGTCACTTTACTTAAGGTCAAATACTTGATTATCAGAAAACTGGATTAAGAACCGTTAACTACCTAGCATATTTCTACATCCTGAAAGCATTATCATATTAATAACTCAGTTCCTCAAAGGAAGCCAACAGTTTATTCATGGCCATATTTAGTTCCTTACCTTTAATATGTTTTGCCTTAATTTAATGTACAATCCTTTACTCTCCATTAGATTAATGGCATATTGGGTGTTAAGTACATTATATAATTATCGTGAAGGAAAACCTTGTGATTTGATTAAACTTTGGTGGAACAAAATCCACAGACTCACCTATCCCATAGAAGGTAAATGTATTTTTGCTAAATAAAAGAGTAACATGCTATGTCTAGCATGTCAAATTAACATGATTCTTATCAGTTCTCAAAGCAAATAATCACACTTCATAGAATGAACCATTCAATTAAGTATATTAGCTAATGATTTCAAGTGTTTTGTGCTACAAGACAGAAATCTGATCCTGTCTTTCCAACATTTACCAAAAGGAAAGTAAAATGAGGATTTAGTTGTAGATAGCAGATCAGGAGTACATTCTAGGGCTTTGAACCAAGGGCAAGGACTATGACTGAATCGAGTAAAAGGACATGGGTACTGGGGTAGGAGAATTTAACTTTTTCATTTGATTTTCAAGTGAAAAATTATATTGAAAAAGAAATATGGGACAATAATAAGGGTAAGCAATGATAAACATCTGAGCTACTTCTCGCAGAGAACCTCATTTGATGAATTTCCAGGTAGTATGTAAATCCATTGATTCGTCTCTGAGAACAATCACTCGGACTTTACCATTTTCAAGAGCTATTTTAATAAAATATTCCTTAAAAGTCCTAAACTGGGAGTTCCAGGAAGATGGTGGAGCAGTAAGCAGCAGGGAAACCAACCTCTGTGAGAGTCACCATCCAGAGGCTGGAATATAACATCTTATGGAAGACAAGCAGGAGGGATATGAGTCCCCTGGACCCAAGAAGAATCTGAATTGCAAATTGATGACCACAGAGAGAATGTAAAAAAAAATTCAATAAAGAAGAAGGTGATAGCCAGCAGCACCTTCTCCCTGAGATGGGAGAGGAGGTGTTTGAACCTGGGGATGCATGACCAAGGTGACACTGATAGCTGGCAATCCCAGAGGCCTCTGAATAAAGACATGGCAGTGGAGGGGAGCAGCCAATGTGGAGGACTGCACTGGCTGGTGGTGAGTACAGAGGACTCAATCCTCCCATGGGGAGAAAGCAATTAGCTGGAAGACAACTTGGAGATGGACCAGCTGAACTTGGAACCCTGAACTGCTGCTGGCTTGCCAGGCAAGTGCTTGTTCCACTTAGCTAAATCCCCAGGCCTCACCTAGAAGCTCCCAGTAGGTCTCAAACCCACGGAAATAGCTCAGACTGCAGCAAGCCCAATGAACCTGGTCTTGGGGCAGACTTGCTGAAATTATCTACTATCCTACCAAAAGGGTAGTGCTGGATTTCTGAGATAGACTGACATGATTCAGGACTCTGTCTCCACAGGTTGTATACTAGTGAAACCAGAGAGAATCCTGAAAGTGGAGTTTTTGTTTTTGTTTTTCTTTTTTTTTTAATTTTTCTTTTTTTCTCTCTCTTTCTTCTTCATTGTTTTTATATGAGTGTGAAAGTGGTTCCTAACCTCTTTGAGGGTGTGGTTCTGTTCTATTCTTCTTTTTATTTCTTCCATCTCTCTTTTTCTTCAGTCTTCTGCACGAGTTTCCCAAAGTTGGTGCAAGAGAGCCCCCTTGTCCTCCAAACTTACTTATAAACTCTTTCTCTTCTTCCAATCCTCTATTTTCTCCTTAGTCCATTTTAAAGTTTAACCCCTGAGGGCAAAATTGACACATTAAGCACTTATGTACTGCATATAATTATCTGGTTTGTTTTGCATTATGTGCTACATAAAATTATCTGGTTTGCTTTGCATTTCGTTATACAATCACAAATCTAATTCATATGGTTAAAAGTTGCAAATTAAGGGTTAGTTCAGCTTGTAATTTTGTACACTGTGTTTGATGCTATTGGTACCATTATAGCCAAAATTGACATAATTGTTGTAAACAGCTGTTGCTTCTGGTATTCCATGACAGAGAATGACTAAGGGTCACAGAAAATACTGTGGCACAGTGCCAAAGAACAAGGGAGCAGGCCAAACAAGCAAAAACTTCTCATCGCCAACAAACTGAACAGGTAAGATCTTCCAACACACTCAAAACACAAAAACAACTACACCTGGAAGATACTTCAGAGAAGTCATCATCTAAGAATCCTAAATACTAGCAACAAAGCAACCCACCATAGGCAACTTACAATCATCACCCCAGAAATTAAACTAAAAAAGAGAAAATAAAATGAAAAGACACTTAAGAAAAATGCAACCTCAGACATCCAGTTCATCAAATGCAAATCCAGGGGGCAATGAGGTGGGACAATCCAAAAGACCCCCACCAGACCTCTCTGAAGTGGTAAGAACAAAGCAATTGAATGAGGCTCTGGAAAAATTGAAAACAGCAATAATCTCTCAGATAACTACAGAGATCACCAAAATACGCCCATGCTTAGTGACATTACAGTAGACATGGTCAATAAAAATAGATCAAGTTGAAGAACATTATGGAAGCTCAGCATACGAAGGAAATGGAATCCATAAAGCAGATTCAAGCAGATATCTAGGAAAACAAATCTCCACTGAAAGTATTTGAAGCAGATTAGGCCAATGTGAGGACAGGATCTCAGACATTGAAGACAGACTTGCAGTTAGTGACCAGGAAAAGAAAGATTTCTCAAAACTAACACTGGACCATGAGAAATCAATCCAGCAGCTGCTAGATGAGACAACAAAGAATAACTTAAGGTTAACTGGAATTAGTGAACAAGCAGGATATACCACAAATGACATTTTAAAAAAATGTTTGCAGACATCATGACAGAAAACTTTCCTGGTAGAGAAAAAGAATTTGACATACAAATAAGTGAGGCATATAGAACTCCAATTACCAATGATTAAAAAAAAAAAACACCCAAAAACTACAGCCAGGCATATCATAGTCAAGATTCCAGAAATTCAACACCAGGATCGAATTCTAAAATCTGTTAGAAAAAAGAAACAAATCACCTATAAAGGAAAGCCCACCGGAATTACAGCTGACTTCTCAGCATAAACTCTCAAGTCAAGGACAGCTTGGAGTGAAGTACTCCAAGTTCTAAAGAAAAACAATTTTCAACCCAGATTGATGTATCACACAAAACTACCTTTCAAAGTTGATTGAGAAATAAGATACTTCCATGATGAAGAATATCTGAGGAAATTTATGACCACCAAATCAGCATTCCAAAATATTCTGAAGGACATTCTAGAAAGATAATAAGGACTACAGCTCCATGAACCTCAACAGAAGGAATCCTCCTGGGAAGGTGGACAATTAGAGGGAGGGGAAAAGAGAGGATGGGAACCAACAACAGGAAAATGACATGACAAGGATAAGTCAATACATATCAGTTATAACCATCAATGTTAATGGTCTCAATTCACCAATTAGAAGATACAGACTGAATCAAGAAGCAAGATCCAACAATATGCTGCATACAAGAAACATATTTAATTCAAAAATAAATTCGTAGATTGAAAGTCAAAGGATGGAAAAAATACTCCATGAGATGGGAAACCAGAAAAAAGCAGGGGTAGCTATTCTATTTGCAGACAAAGTGAATTTCAAGCCAAGACTGATTAAGAGAGACAAAGATGGTCATTGTGTCCTTGTAAAGGGAACAATCCAAGAGGAAGAGATAATAATCATAAATACATATGCAATAAATACCAGTGTGCCCAACTACATAAAACAATTGTTAACAGACATAAAAAATAGATGTGGTATTTTTATACAATGGAGTACTACTCAGCTATCAAGAAATTGTATTGAGACTTTTATAAGTAAATGGTCACAACTTGAGACCATACTCATAAGTGAGATAAATCAAACCCACATGTATAAATACCGTATTGTCTCCCTAGTGTAAGAAACTGAAATATCTATATATGATCCAAAATCTATAATAAATACTATGTAAGGGTAAAAAACAGCTTGAAGAGCAAAAGTAATTGGGAAGGGAAAAGGGGGAAAGAGGGAAGGGAAAAGGAAAAAGATATAAATCTGTATATATGTATATGTAAGATAACTACTAGGAACATACTGCTGAATGTATTAGTAATTAAGAAAAAATGGTTAATACTCATATGATTAGATCAATTTTACATGTCTGTATCTGTTAATGTAAACAACCATCTTGAGGATAATGAGATGCAATATTGCAACCATTGTCAAGTTTCTATCATCCTGTTTTGTAAACCTATAATGTTACTGTTGTGCATTTGCTCTAGTCATTTGTTTGTCTCTTTTGCTTTTTGTCTTTCTTATATGTGTATTTTTCCCTTAAATAAAAAAAAAACAGACAAAAAAATCAAATAAGCCCTAATACAATTGTATTAGGAGATCTCAATACTCCACTGTCACAAAAACAAAAAGATCAACTAGACAAAAAGTCAATAATAAAATATTAGAACTAAATAAAACTTTCGTACAAATGAACTTAGTAGATGTCTATAGAGTGTTTCACCCCACAACATCAGAATTTATATTCTTCTCAGTGCACACAGGATGTTCTCCAAAATAGAAATGCAAACAAATTGAAACTATCCCATGTATACTATCAGACCACAGTGCAATGAAATTGGAAATCCATGCTAAAAGAAACCACAAGAACTTCATAAACACATGGAAATTTAATAGCACCCTACTGAACAACCAATGGGTCACAGTTGAAATTACAGAAGAAATTAGAGAGTTTTTGCAGTGGAATGATAATGACAATACAACATACTGAAACTTGTGGGACACAACAAAAGCAGTCTTAAGAGGGAATTTTATAGCAGTAAATGCCCATATAAGGAAAACAGTGCAAACGCACATAAACAACTTAATGTCAAATGTCAAACTTCTAGAAAAAGAAGAGCAGGCTAAACCAAAAATTGGTACAAGGGAGAAAATTATAAAGATGAGAGCAGAAATTAACACACTGGAGACTAAAAAGCAACACAAAGAATCAATGAATTAAAGAGTTTGTTCTTTGAAAGATTAAATAAAATTGGCAAACCCTTTGCTAACCTTATCAAAAAAAGGAAAGAAAAGACCCTAACCTACTCAGTTAGGAATGAAAACAGTGAAATCACAAGAGACCCTGCAGAAATCCAGAAGATCCTCTATATCTTTCTTGAAAACTTATATTCTCATAAGATGGGAAATACAGAAGAAATGGACAAATTCCTAGGTACATATGAATTACCAAAGTTGAATCAAGAAACTATAAAAACCCTGTATTGGCTGGATCCTGTGTCCCCTCAAGGATTCATGTAATGTGGATGGGGCTGAGTCTAGCATTTGTGATTGGTTTGCTGTCTAGCACTGGGATTGGCAATGTGAGTGCTGCACCTACCAAGGGGTGGGGCCAACATACAGAGTAAGGGCGGGAGGAATGCATCTTCCATTCTCTCTCTCTCTCTTGCCAGTTTGCCTTGCTGTTTGGTGGCTGCCATGAATGGCTGCCCTGCCATGCCATGCTGCCTTGGAGCCAACTAAGTATGGACTGAAACTCCTGAGAACTGTAAGAAATAAACCTTTCCTTCCCTAACTTTGGGTGTCGGGTATTTTGTCTCAGCAATGAGGGAAAAGTAACTAAGACAAACCATAAACAACCCAATATCAATAAATGAAATTAAAGATGTAAAAACCTATCAACAAAGAAAAGCCCTGGCCCTGATGGATTCACTGCTGAATTCTCCAAGAAATGTAGTGAAGACCTAACACCACTACTTCTCAAACTCTTTAATGAAATTGAAAGGGAAGCAATACTCCCAAATTTATTTCTGGAAGCAAGCATTACCCTGATACCAAAACCACAGAAGGACCCAACTAACAAAGAGAATTACAGGTCAATTTCCCTAATGAACATTGATGCAAAAATTCTTAATAAGATGCTGGCAAACAGACTACAGCAAATCATCAAGAAGATTATACATCATGATCAAGTGGGATTCTTCCCAGGGATGTAGGGATGGTTCAACATACGTAAATGCATAAATGTAATATACCATATTAACAAAGCCAAGAGCAAAAATCATCTGATCATCTCAAAAGACACCAAAAAAGCTTTAGACAAGTCCAGCACCCATTCATAACAAAAAGCCCTACAGACAATTTGAATAGACGGTCTTTATCTCAATATGATAAAAGCCATCTATGACAAATCAACAGCCAACATCATACTAAATGGACAAAATCTGAAAGCTTTCTCTCTAAAACCAGGAACAAGATAAGGATCCCACTGTCTCCACTCTTATTCAACATAATGTTGGAAACTAACTGAAGCAATTAGGCAAGAGAAAGAAGTAAAATGAATAAAGATAGGAAAGGAAGAAGTTAAAATATCATTATTTGCAGATGACATGATACTCTACATAGAAGACCCCAAAAACTCCACCAAAAGACTACTAGATTTAATAAGCAGACTTGCAGACAGACCTGGGCTCTGGGCGGTGTCACTCGGGGGTACTCCACCTAACTCCCCGGGACTGGGAGGCCTTGGACCCCCACCCAGTTAAGGCGGAGGCTCCACTTGCATGCCCCGGAAGGCTGCCCTCCCTTGTTGAGCACAGGGCCCAACTCCACCAGGTCCCGTGATTCACCTGGATCCAAGAATCGGCGTGACCCTCACAGGAATGCCCAGCCTGCCTCGCAGGACACAAAGGTACGCAGTCCAGCCCAGATCAACCCGGGACCCCAGAGCTGCTCACCTGGGACTGATCAACATAGCTGCAGGGACTTAGAGAACTTGTGCTTCCCACAACAGAGTGCCGAGAGCATGCGAGTTCCATACTTGAGTGGAGCCACTTGTGCATGCACCAGCCCAGAACTCGCCAACCCCGCCCAGTCGGGTTTCTCCCGGCACTGTAGGCCTGCAACTTGCCCAGGCTTGCCCTGGTGGAGCGGTTATTGTTCTGAACTTGCAGACAGACCCAGGCTCCGGGTGGCATGACTCAGGGGTACTCCGCCTAACTCCCCAGGACCGGGAGGCCTTGGCCCCCCACCCGGTTAAGGTGGAGGCTCCACCCACACACCCCGGGAGGCCGCCCTCCCTTGCTGTGCACATGGCCCAACACCACCGGGTCCCGTGATCCACTGAGATCCAAGAATTGGCGTGATCCTCATGGGAATGCCCAGCCTGCCTCGCAGGACAAATGGTCACATAGGTTCTAGAAGAAAACGACAAAACAAAAGACCAAGAGGCAGTCTCTGTCCCCCAGGCCACAAAGAACAAACCCAGGAGACACTGAAATGGAAGACAGTGGGAGTCACACAAAGGGACTTTCTAAAATGATAGAAAATGCAATAAAGAAACAGCTCAATGAAGGTATAGAGAAATTCAAATCAGAAATATTCTCTCAACTAAAAAATGAAATGAGAATCATTATTAAAGAAATGTATGAATCTAAAGAAGAGCAAGATAAAAAAATAGAAGAACTTAAGAAAATGATCGAAACCCTGAATGAACAATATAAGACACAAACAGAATGCATGAAACAGATGCAAAAGGAAATGCAGGAAATGAAAAACTCCATGGAAACTTTGAAAAACTGCTTAAACGAAGCTGAAGATAGAATCTCAGATCTTGAAGACAGCATGGGAGATCATGGCCACGAAAGAAAACATCTCCTAAAAACAGTAAGGAACCAAGAAGCAACAATTCAACAGCTGCAAGACGATGCCAAGAGAAATAACATAAGATTAATAGGCATAAATGAAAAAGCAGGGGTCAATACTAATGACCTGCGAAAACTATTCACAGAAATAATAGCAGAAAACTTTCCAAACATGAGAAGAGAATCTGAAATACTGGTAACTGAGACATACAGAACTCACATTAACCACAACCAAAATAAATCCTCACCCAGACATATAATAATAAGGGTATCAGAAATACAGCACAAGAACAAAATACTAAAAGCTGTCAGAGAAAACAAACAGATCACCTACGAAGGAAAGCCTATCAGAATCACGGCAGACTTCTCAACACAAACTTTTAAGTTAAGAAGAGCTTGGAGTGAAGTATTTCAAACTCTGAAAGAAAACAACTTTCAACCCAGATTGATGTATCCTGCAAAACTGTCCTTAAAATTTGATGGATAAATAATAATTTCATGACAAAGAAGAATTGAAGAAATTTATGGCCACCAAACCAACACTACAGAGAGTACTGAAAGACACTCTAGAAAGAGACAAAGATAGCCACAATCTTATAAACAACAACAAAAGGAAACCACTAATCAGGGCAAGTAATTAAACAGAAAATGTAGAAAACCAGCAACAGAAAGATATCATGACAGGGATGAGCCGGTACATATCAGTTATATCAATCAATGTAAATCGTCTCAACTAACCAAGAAAAAGAAACAGACTAGCAGAGTGGGTTAAGAAACAAAATCGAACAATATGCTGTGTACAAGAAACACATTTCACTCAAAAGGAAATTCACAGACTATAAATCAAAGGCTGGAAAACAATACTCCATGCAACAGGAACCCAGAAAAAAGCAGGGGTAGCTATTATGTTCACAGATGATGCAAACTTCAAATCAAAAATGATCAAAAGAGATAAAGAAGGTCACTACATACTTGTTAGGGGAAAACTCCAAGAGGAAGAGATTACAATCATAAATATATATACACCGAATATGGGAGCACCCAACTATGTAAGACACTTCTTAATAGACATGAAAAACAAATAAACAATAATACAGTTATAACAGGGAACCTTAACACCACATTGTCACAGAGAGATAGATCAACCAAGCAAAAAATCAGCAAAGAAATAGCAGAACTGAATCAAGCTTGTGAACAAATAGACCTAGTAGATGTATACCGAGTATTCCACCCATCAACATCAGAATACACATTCTTCTCAGTTGCACATGGGTCATTCTCTAATATAGATCATATACTGGTCCACAAAACAAGCTTAAGTAAATACAAACGAATTGAAATAATTCCATGTACATTACTGACCACAGCGCAGTAAAATTGGAAATGAATGACAAAAACCCTACAATAACCGCATAAACACATGGAAATTAAATAACAGCCTCCTAAATAACCAATGGGTCACAGAAGAGGTTAAAGAAGAAATTAAACAATATCTGCAATTGAATGAAAATACAAATACAAATTACCAGAACCTATGGGATACAATGAAAGCAGTCCTCAGAGGGAAATTTATAGCACTAAACTCATATCAGAAAAATGGAAAGAACACACATAAACAACCTAATGCTCCACGTGAAACTTCTAGAAAAAGATGAGCAAGTCAAGTCCAAAGCCCAAAGAAGGGAGGAAATTATTAAGATTAGAGCAGAAATTAATGCAATTGAGACTAAGAAAACAGTACGAAGAATTAATGAATCGAAGAGTTGGTTCTTTGAAAGAGTAAATAAAATTGATAAACCTCTAGCCAACCTTATCAAAAAGAGGAAAGAAAAAACTGAGATTCATGCAATAAGAAATGAAAAGGGTGAAATCACTACAGACCCAGTGGAAATACAGAAGATCATCACCTACTTCAAAAACCTTTACTCACATAGATTTGATAACACAGAAGAAATGGACAGATTCCTAGAAACCTGTGAGTTACCAAAGATGAATCAAGAAGACGTAAAGCTGCTGAATAACCCAATTTCAGCTAATGAAATTGAAAATGTAATTAAGACCCTACCAACAAAGAAAAGCCCGGGCCCTGATGAATTCACAGCTGAATTCTATAAGAAATTCAGGGAAGACTTAATGCCAACACTCCTCAAACTCTTCAATGAAATCGAAAGGGATGCAAGTCTCCCTAACTCATTCCTGGAAACAAGTATTACCCTAATACCAAAACCAGAGAAAAACCCAACTAAAAAAGAAAATTACAGGCCAATCTCCCTAATTAACATAGATGCAAAAATCCTCAATAAAATTCTGACAAATAGAATACAGCAAGTTATCAGAAAGATTATACACCAGGGTCAAGTGGGATTCATCCCAGGAATGCAGGGGTGGTTCCACTTATGGAAATCAATACATGTAATACACCATATCAACAGGGCCAAAGACAAGAACCACATGATCATCTCAATAGATGCAGAAAAAGCTTTTGACAAAATCCAACACTGATTCATGATAAAAACCCTACAAAAAATCAGAATAGATGGTCTCTATCTCAACCTGATAAAAGCCATATATCACAAACCAACAGCCTACATCTTACTAAATGGAGAAAAACTGAAAACTTTAATCCTAAAATCAGGAACAAGACAAGGATGTCCATTATCACCACTCCTATTCAATATAGTTCTGGAAATATTAGCCAGAGCAATTAGACAAGAGAAAGAAATAAAGGGAATAAGTATAGGAAAGGAAGAAGTTAAATTATCATTATTTGCAGATGATATGATACTCTACATAGAAGACCCCCAAAAATTCATTAGAAGACTTTTAGAAGTAACAACTAAATTTAGTAATGTAGCTGGATACAAGATGAACACTTAAAAATCAATAGCATTCCTGTACACAAACAACAAAGTCACTGAGAGAAAAATAAGGGAAACCACACCCTTCACTACAACATCCAAAAAAATGAAGTACTTAGGAATCAATCTAACAAAGGAAGTAAAAGATCTATACAGTGAAAACTACATTACTCTAAAGAGGGAAATCGAAGATTTCAGAAATTGGAAAGATATTCCCTGTTCATGGATAGGAAGAACAAATATCGTAAAAATGATCATTCTTCCAAAATTATTATATAGATTCCATGCGATCCCAATCAAAATAACACCTGCCTACCTCACAGAGCTAGAGAAAGCATTCCTGAAATTCATCTGGAATCAGAAAAGACCTAGAATAGCAAAGACAATTCTGGGCAACAAAAGGAAGGCAGGAGGCATCACAATCCCTGTCTTGAAACTATACTACAAAGCTACTGTGATAAAATCAGCATGGTACTGGAATAAAAATAGACCTGAAAATCAATGGAATAGATTAGAAGATACAGCCACAACTACAAACACACTCAGCCACCTCATCTTTGACAAATGGGCCAAATATGTACATTGGAAGAAAGACAGCCTCTTTAACAAATGGTGCTGGAGAAACTGGCTCTCTATATGCCTTAAACTAAAACTAGATCCATGCCTATCACCATGCACTAAAATAAAGTCAAAATGGATCAAAGATCTGAATATAAAAACAGGGACACTAAACTTACTAGAAGACAGAGTAGGTAAAAATCTCGATGACATAGGAGTAGGCAGAGAGTTCATGAACAAAAATCAGATAGCACGGGAAACATTTCTCAGAATCAACAACTGGGATCCCATCTTACTAAAAAGTTTTTGCATGTCAAAGGAAATCTCCAACAGAGTGAAAAGAAAACCCACAAACTGGGAAAATATCTTAGCCAATTGTCCATCAGACAAAGGACTTCTATCTAAAACATATAAAGAATTGAGAGAAATCAGGCCCCTAAAATTCAAGGACCCAGTCCAAAAATGGGCATCTGAGATGAATACACACTTCTCAGAGAAAGAAATACAAATGGCAAATAAATATATGAAAAAACGTTCAACATCAATGGTCATTCGGGAAATGCAAATTAAAACAACACTGAGATTCCATCTCACTCCAGAAACAATGGCCAAGATTAAAAAATCAACCAATAACAAATGCTGGAGGGGCTGTGGGGAAAAAGGAACTCTTCTCCACTGTTGGTGGGAGTGTAGAGTGGTGCAGCCACTATGGAAGTCGGTGTGGAGATTCCTCAAGAAGCTAGGATTAGAGATCCCATTCAACCCAGCTATCCCACTTCAGGGCATTTTCCCAGAAGAATTGAAAACATCATACAATAGTGATATCTGTGCACCTATGTTTATAGCAGCCCAATTTGTAATAGCCAGATCTTGGAAACAACCCAAGTGCCCATCAATCAAAGAATGAATAAAAAAGATATGGTATGTTTATACAATGGAGTACTACTCAGCTATTAAGAAAGATTGCATTGAGACTTTTGTAAGTAAATGGTCACGACTTGAGACCATACTCATAAGCGAGATAAATCAAACCCACCTGTGTAAATACCGTATTTTCTCCCTAGTGTAAGAAACGGAAAAGTATATATGATCCAAAATCTATAATAAATACTACGTAAGGGTGAGGAACAGCTCAAAGAGCAAGAGTAACTGGGAAGGGAAAAGGCAGAAAGAGAAAAGGGAAGAGGAAAAGATATAAACCTGTATATATGTATATGTAAGATAACTAGAATGAACACACTGTTGAATCTATTTGTTGTTGAGAAAGAACAGTTAATGCTCATATGATTAGATTAATTTTACGTGTCTATATCTGTTAATGTAAGTAACCATTTTAAAGATAACGATGCACCATATTGCAAGCATTGTCAAGCTTCTGTCATCCGATTTTGTAAACCTGCAATGTTACTGTAGTGTATTTAGTGTAGTCGTTTGTTTGTCTCTTTTGCTTATTGTTTTTGTTTTATATGTCTTTTTTCCTGTTTTTTTCTTCGCTATAATAAAAAAAGATTTAATAAGCAAATTCAGTAATGTAGCTGCATCCAAAGTCAATACTCAAAAATCAATAGCCTTCCTGTGCAAGAATAATAAACTCACTGAGAAAGAAATGAGTGAAACAATACCTTTTACAATAGCATCAAAAAAAAATGAAATACCTAGGAATCTGTCTAAGAAAGAATGCAGAAGACCTCTACATTGAAAACTACAGTACTCTGAAAAAGGATATTGATGAGGATATTAGAAATTGGAGAGCTATCCTGTGCTCTTGGGTAGGAAAAACCAATATAGTGAAAACGGCCATACTTCCAAAACTGTTATACAGATTCAATGCAATACCAATCAAAATTCCAATTGGATTTCTCACAGAATTAGAGAAAACAATCCTAAAATTCATCTGGAATAAGAAGAAACCTAGCAGAGAAAAGGTAATCTTGATCCACAAAGACAAGACAGGAGGCGTCACAATCTCTGACTTAAAATTATACTATAAACCACTGCAATAAAAACAGTGTGGTACTGGCAAAAAAAAAGAGGCCCAAAGATCAATGAACAGATTAGAAGGTGCAGAAACAACTCCATACATACTAAGCCACCTTATCTTTGACAAAGGTGCCAAGCATATTCACTGGAAGAAAGATAGCTTCTTTAATAAATGGTGCTGTAAAAACTGGCTCTACACAAGCTAAATATTAAAACCGGACCCCTATCTTTCACCATTCTCTAAGATAAAATCAGAATGGATCAAAGATCTTGATATTAAAACACAAACATTAAATCTGCTGGAAGTTAGAGTAGATAAAACTCTTGAAGACATTGGTGTAGGCAAAGATTTTATGAGCAAAGGTTTTGCACAGGAACTATCACAAAGAATCAACAAATGGGATCTCACCCTGTTGAAAAGCTTTTGCACAGCAAGAGAAACCACCAACAGAGTGAAGAGGCAACCCAGAATATGGGATAAAATGTTTGCCATCTGTACCTCAGACAAAGGATTACTATTGAGAACATTTAAAGAACTCAAAAATATTAATCCTCCCAGATTTAAAGACCCAATCCCAAAATGGGCATCTGAGATGAATATACACTTCTCAGATGAAGAAATAAGGACAGCAAATAAATATGTAAAAAGATGTTCAACATCACTGGTCATTTGAGAGATGCAAATTAAAGCAATACTGAGTTTTCACCTCACCCCAGAAAGAATGGCTATTATCAAGAAACCAACCAATAACAAATGCTGGAGGGGCTGTGGGGAAAAAGGAATCCTTCTCCAGTGTTCATGGGAATGCAGACTGTTGCAACCACTGTGCAAAGCAGTGTAGCGATTCCACAAAAAACTAGAATTAGAGGTCCCATTAAACCCAGCTATTCCCCTTTTGGGTAAGTTCCCAAAGAATTAAAAACATCATACCACAGCGACATATGTGCACCCATGTTTATAGCAGCACGATTTGTAATAGTCAGATCTTGGAAACAACCCAAATGCCCATCAACTGAGCAATGGATAAAAAAGATGTGGTATTTTTGTACAATGGAGTACTATCCAGCCATAAAGAAAGATAAACTGCAGACTTTTATAGGTAAATGGATGCAACTTGAGACCATACTCACTAGTGAAATAAATAAGACACACATATGTAAACATCGTATTATCTCACTAGTGTGAGAAGGTAAATGTAACAACATATGTATATGTGTATGTATATGTATATAAAAATTGTTAAGATAATTATACTACTGATTTCTCTGAATTTGATGAAGAGAAAGATTTTTGCTGCTATTGTTCAGAGAATTGTAAGGAGATGTCTTGTGCCCTGGGTGAATGATTTTGGGATGACGATGCACATTGTGTGTACCATTGTTGCCCCCGATTGACACGTTTTCAAATTTTGTTTTAGTGTTTTTTTTTCTTCTTTTTCCTTGAAATAAAATGGACTTGAAAAAAAAGTCCTAAACTGAATAGCAAATAACTAAGGACAAGAAGATTCTTTTTCCCACTGGTCACATAATGCCAAAGTGTAATTAAAACCAGCAGCTATTTCAAGAGAGTACTATAATAAATAAAGCCAAAACCATGATGCTGTTTATGTATAAATTCCAGGTACTTCTCATCTTAACTAAAATGACATGGAGAATGGAAATCCATACCTTCAGCAAAATTTCTCTTTCTAAAAGTAAATAAGATCCAAAATCTACAATAGATATTGTGAAAGGGAAAGAAACTGCTCAAAAGGACAGAACAACTGAAATGGGGGAAAGGAGAAAAGAAGAAAAGGAAGAGAGAATACACACACATATTTATGTATATACATATATATACACACACATATATATATTAGATAAGATAATTATACTACTAATTTCATTTAGTTCATTGAAAAGAACAGTTTGTGCTTATATTATTTGATCAATTTTTCATGCTTGTAACTTGTAATCTGTGCAACTACTCTGAAGATAGCAGTATGCAATATATTAACCATTGTTAATTTCCTATTATCCTATTTTGAAATTCTGCATTGCTTCTAATTTTTTCTTTCAAATAAATAGCAAAAATAAAATGATTTATCACCATCAGATTACATTTCAATCTCATAAATGGAATTTGGCATTTTGAAAAATTAGGAATGGGAACTCTAACTAGAATGAAATAAAGAAAATATTACATGATCCCAAGTGAGGTATTAATCTCTATACAGATGGTCCCTGTGCTTGCATTATCAGGAAACAAAACATCATGAAGCTCTCTAATCATCTAAATTTTTATAGTAATAAGTAGTCCAGTAATAAGATAATTTATAATTATCTTCAGGCAGGAAGAATTAATGATTTAGTATTAAAATATTGCATAGTGGAACAGGTAGTGGGAGAGGTGAAATAATCCAAGAATCCACGAGTAGATGAATGGCAAACACAAAATGTACTATGTACAAATAGTGGAACAATTTTCAGCTATAAAGTAGAATGAAATTGTGGCATGTTATAACATAGAATTAAAAACATTATGCTAAGTGAAATAAGTTAACTCAGACAGATGTGCCTATCTGTACCTTACATGAGGTACCTAGAACAGAAAACCAGTAAACTTGTGGGAAAATTTAAAATATTATCAATTAAGAGAATTTAACTGAAATCTATGAAACACTTCACCAACATAAGAATATACATATTTATGTGTGCAAAGAATATTCATCAAGGTAGGCTATATCCTGCATCATAAGGCAAATCATAAACAAATCAAAATGATTAAAATAATACAGATTGTATTATCTAATCACTGTAGAACGAAACTATAAATCATGACAGAATGACAAGTGGGAAAATCACTAAACATAAGAAAACTGAACTGTGTATTTCTAAATAATGTTGGGGTCAAAAAAGAAATCTAAATTGAGATGTGAAATTATATAAAACTGACTGTAAATGAAAATGCAGCATATTAATACATGGGATACAGCTAAAATAGTGCTGCCAGAAGGATATAATACATACACACATATAATAGAAATAAGGAAAAATCTGAAATCAATAATGTGATGTCTTTAAGAAACTGAGAAAGAAAGAGAAAGATAAATACAAAGCAATAATAAAGGATAGAATAAACAGCAGACAGCAATTGAATGAACCTCCAGGGAGTTGTTGAGTTAAGAAAATGTCACCCCAAAAAGTGATATAATGTTTTATTCAACATATATAACATTTTGAAATGTTAAAATTTTAGGAATACAGAACAGATTAGTGACTGTCCTTGTGGTGATGGAACTATTCATATCTTGATGGTATCATTGTCAATATTCCGTTATGATAATGTGCTAGATTTTTCTAAAATGTTGTCATTGGAAAATCCTTAAAGGACATGTGGGATCCTTTTGTATTACTGCTTATAGCTGCATATGAATCTGCAACTATCTTGAAATAAAAACGTAATTTTAAAACGGCTGCTTAAAGAGGCTAGATTATTTATAATCTAATGAATAGAATTAAAATAACAGCTTCTTTAGACACATTATATTCCACATGTTAGAAATATAATGGGTATAGAGTCTTTATAACATTTATGTCAGATGGCAAGTTTTTCTGAATTTATTTCTTCCATGCTGATTTGATACTATAATTTCACTTCAGAGCCATTCCTGGATAAGTGGTAGATTATAGATAGATAGATAGATAGATAGATAGATAGATAGATAGATAGAAAAAAAGATAGATAGCGGTAAGTATAAAATATGTTTTATGTAAGTATGAATATATAGAGGCAAATAGATGAATATAAAATATATTTCACATATATGCACAGAATTATGAAAGAAAGCACCTAGGATTTATTAATCTTTTTTGGTTGTTGTTGTTCTAAAGGAAGTGAATTGAGGGAATATAAGATTCAAAATTATTTGCTATTATTATTTGAGTAAGGTTATTGTTCAGTGAGTAAGGAATAGATTAGACTGTAAAAATTTCAGTCTGATTTGAGGCTTTGAACACACACAGTGAGGAGACTGTAATTCAGGGGTGGTGATCCAGGAAAGCTGAAGCAGGAAGATTACAAGTTTGAGCCCAGCCTGGGCAAATTTATAAGACCCTTTCTCAAAGTAATATATATATACATACATACTTACATGTGTACATATATATGTAAAAAGACTGGAGAAATAAATCATTGCAATGACCCTGAGTTGCCTTACCAATACAAAGAAAAATGTAGAAGAAAAATAAAGAGAAGGAGAAGGAGAAGGAGGAGAAAGAGAAAGAGAAGAAGAAAAAGAAGAAGATATCAGAGAAAAAATTTGGTCCTTTGAGAGCATAAAATTTTTTATTTATAACAGAGTATCCTTAAGATAATCAGTGATGCTTTTAATATCCATTGAGTATAAATGCAAAAATGGAAGTAGTTCTTGTTCTCCCAGGATCAATAAAGACAACTCAATAAGCTTGGAAAAGGTATTTCAGAAACACTTACAAAGCCAGGTCTTACCCACAAAGGGTAAAAGGAGATTTGTCAAAGGGAATGTTAATTGCTGGAAAGTCCTCTGCATAGAATTGTTTTACTGTGGTTTCCAAAAGCAGTGTTCCTAAACTCTCAGTTATTTGTGTGACTGTATGTTATAGTTTGGGGAAGAAAAATGGCTATGATCACCTGTTGTGTATGATATCTGGTAACTGTTTTCTTTTTTCATTTCATCGTTTAAAAAAGGAAGTTTAAAAAGCCAATAGTTTCAAAAATAGAAGAAAATTCAGTCTCATTCTAAAATTGTTCAGAAATGCAGGGTTTTCATCTTTTGTATATGAACTGGTTTTTTCCCACTCATTAACATATAACATGAAGTTGAGATCACCCTCAGATGACGCAAAACATTTTCAATGGTATTATTTAGTATAACAGGAAGAAATCAACATGAGATTTTGCCAGAGATAAAGGAGGTTTTAAATATCTACTACAGAAAAAGGTACAATTGAAAATGTAACTTCACAAAGCATCTAAAAGTGTTATAGAGAATTTCTTAGTCCACATGTCTATATTTGCATTAGTAATTATATACTGGAGGACTTTCCAAAGGGCAACCAGGAGATAATGTCTGTAAGTTCCTGATTATTTCTGGAGAAATACTCTACCTACATCTGTATTGAATGGGGTTAATGGGTAATTCAACAAATATCTTTCATTCAACATAGATACAAAGAACATTAAATTGTCCTTGATGGCATGATAATTGGCAAAAAAATATTTGTACAGAAATAAATTAATCTGTCTTTATAGATATTATGCTTGTACACATGCCTCATCTTTTCACAGATGTCATTATGGATAGATAATCTGGGAAACATGAATGTTTATGTAATCAAACACAGATGTTCATGTAGGGAACGATGAAAACACAGACACACCTAAAGCCAAATGGAAGCACTATAAAGACTAAAAGATATTTAAAACATGATCTTTCCTTTCTCTTATTCTCTTTAACATCTGTCCCATACATTAATAGCTAACATTTATTAAATGTCCCCTTGTGCCAGAAATAATGCTAGGCTATTTTGCATTTATTCTCATTCAACTCTCACGATCTTGTAAAATAGTAATTATTATCCCACTGACAGCAATGAAATTGAGAGAAAAATAAACCTGACATTTTCCCAGTATAAGAATAAGTCTGAGCACAGCTACTAGATAAACCCATGAGGGTAAGGAGTGAGGCCAATAAGCACATAGAAATTTGAAGGTCATTAATACAAAGTAAACAGTTTCTGTTCCATACTCTCAGTTCACTTTGGACAAAGTTTAAGAATACAATTTAAGTGTCTGGCTTTTGAATATAAAGTAGAAGTTATAAGAAGAGACAAGTTTATGAATAAATCAGAGAAGGTTTCATGAAAGAGGTATACCTACAGGAAAAGGGGATATTCTGGGCATAAAAGCATACCATGAAAGATACAGAGATATAAATGAGAAAAGTCATTAATTATTTCATTGCTTTGAAATACTGATACAAGGAATATAAACATTATGTACTATACACATGTATAAAACAGGAAGGGAATAAAGTGACAGACAGAGGCGAAGGGAGGAAAAAGACAAAAATGGAATTAAAATGTGTTATGTACATGTATCAACTTCTCACAAGGAATGGAAGTATGAGGTACTATGCACATGTATGAAAAATTTAAAATTTAAAATTGAATAAGTACACAAAAATAAATAAAAATAAAATAGTGCTGCATACAAATCCATAATAGAAAAAAACTTGACCCCAACACTGACAGCTATAATTCTAACAGGATAGAGTTGTGGTCTTCAACATTTATATCTGTATATTCTTAACAATGTTAATTAATTTTCCTGATTTATAAAATATGAATAATAACATTCATCTTTCCCTCACAAGGTTGTTGTGGAAATCAAATCTACAGTTTGTGAATGTACTCTGCATAGATTTACTCAAAGATAACATATTGCTATTACATGTTATGCAAAGTTGATTTTCCTCACAAATATTCACTGTTGTAAAAGCTCCAAAAATCCACATTGAAGATTTAAATACAAATAGTCTTGCTCCGTCCTCTCAGAGTTCTTCCTTGAAACTACTTATAAAATGTTCTGTGTGGACAATTGATGACCTTTGTCTAACTTTCAGACAAGTAAAGGCTCTAATTATTTCTTGCTTAATGAATTTACCTAGTTTGTTGATTGACTATTTGATTAAATTGAAAAGCATCCAAAAGTGTTATAATGTTAATCCAATGAAGAGAGTACCTATCAAGTGCTCATAGCTTATAATAGAAGTGTAAGCAGAGCTTTGTATGTGCTTCTATACAAATAAAATACTACTTACATAAGAGATGGGAGATTGTTATCATTTGGGGCTATTATACCAGGAACAGCTTTCAAAACTATGCTGCAATGTTTGGGGATGGTAGGAAGCTAACATTTGTGAGTAGTAAAATAGGATACTACTGAAGCAATTAAAGAGTGAAATTTTTGTGTGGAGCTAGGATCAAAGACTGAACATTCTTATTACACAGGAATATAGAAAGTTTTCATAGTAATGAATCTTTTGTAGTTGTTATTTATGAATGCTACAAATAAAATATTTGTGTGGAAAGATACAGTATTAGGAAAATACTTCTAATCATTCAAGGTATTACCATGCCCATCTGAGGAATGTCCTTCTGCAGTCATCACGTGCAATGGAATTCTGTCTCTCCTATGTAATGTCTTATTTTCCTGTACTTGATGATATTCCATAAAATGGTCTTGCAGAAACACATAGCAAAGATTTGGAGAAGTTCACACACTTATACTGTCTACACACACACAGACACACACATATACACAAGCCAGATCTAGAATTGAATGGAAGCTATCACATCTTGAGGGCCCTTAATCCAAAAATCCAAAACCTAAAACTTTTTGAGTGTTATGCTCAAAAGCTTTGAGTTTTGAAATGTTTCAGATCTTTTGTCTTTCGAGATGAGGAATGCTTAACTCATAAATTCTATGCAAACATTCCCCAACCACCCAAAATCTGAAATTTAAAACACTACCAGTCCCAAACATTTTATATAAGGGACATTCCATCTGTACCTATAAATAAGAGTGCCCTCCCAGCACACTGATTATTCAGGGTATGTTTATATGCTTTTGGGAATATGTTATGACCTATTTTGGCATTAACAAACTAAGTATTCCTTAGTTGAGGGTTGCCTGTTTGTACAAAAGAATGACTTGTGTCTTGTGAGCATAATCTATGAACTGGCATGTTTTAGAAGAGTATTGGATATATTTAATACTGACAGTCTAAGAGTTCATGTCACAGTCTAGTAGTTTAAGTGAAAAAATTATTCAGTACTACTGAGTGATAACCCCGTCTCTTACCAATCTCCCAAGGTCACTATGCTCTCCATTTGCAAAAGTCAGCTATTGACATTCAGATACCATGATACAGTAGTTACACTGAAGAAGACTTTATGGTAAAGCTCTTGTATTACTTTCTCCCACAGTGATATTTACTAACTAAGAGCATACATTATTATTCTTAAATGAGGAATAGATTAAGTAGAATATAATATTTAGTTGAAATCATTTCTTCTAAAGTTTTCAGCTATTCACCATAAATCTGATATATGTCAGACTTCAAATAATACTACCTAAGGTAAAACAGCAAACTGCAGGGCTGCTGTGATCACTAACATTTTACATTGTGTGCAATTTTATTAATAAACCTTTAAATTGCTTGAATATTACATAAGCAGTTTTGAAGGAACCAGGTGTTTCTGAATAAAACTGTTTCTTCAACCCTATTTATACTAAAATTGCAACTGTTGGTGATTTTTTTCCTCCAGACTACATTTGGTTTCAACTATAAAAACCACTTAACTTAGTGTCATATACAGATTTTTCCAGGCATTCAAAATTGCAATGTTATTTCATAACAAAAAAATGTAGTCTTTATCTTTTGCATCTCTGAAGGATGAGTGACATTCCTTTGAATGACATCTTTTGGACAAAGTTGCTTTGGCTAAAGACAAAGAATCCATTTGTATAAATTGTAGTTCCACTATTGAAGGATTGTAAAAATATATTGTACTGCATTTAAACATAATATCATTAACGCAGTTGCAATATACCATCTTTTTACTAGAGAAACTAGGAAGTGCTTAGAAGCTCCAAGGTAGGGTGGCATGGTATGGTGGCAACCATTCATGGTAACAGAAAGCGATAAGTTGGAAAGGACAAAAGGGAAGGATCAAGCCTCCTTCCCTCCCTTATGTTGTATGCCTGCCACCTGTCCCTGGCCGGGTGCAGCACTCACACTGCCAATCCCAGCACTAGACAATGAACCATTCACAAATCCTAGACTCAGTCACCTTTGAAAAGCTCACCTCCCATGACCTCAAGAGACTTTGGTGGGGGGCATTTAAACACAAACCATAACAAGCAATGATAGAAGAAAGAAAATACTGTTGGGAAAATACCGTTGGGAAGATCACTAAAACAAACAGCTCTGTCTTTCATTGGATGGAGTGACTCAAGATTTTCAAGGACTATAATACAGATGATTCTAAATTTCCTTTTCCAAGTGGACAACCCTTCAAATATTGTCATTTTGGAGGATACTTTTGGATTGGTATATGAGTTTATTTTGAAAGGTGTACCTCAATGTCTCTTTCTGTATGTTTCAATTGAGCTACAAAAGACATCCACCCAGGTAGTCCTCACCTTGTTTCAGCAGTTGTAAATAGTTGTCAACAGGGAAATATACCTCAGTACTGCTGTTTCTAAAACCCCAAATCATGTTTCAAATCAGGTTTAATTTAGCAGTCAGCTAAGGTCACCAGATGTATTTCATTATACAAGATGATCTTGGGTTTCAACTTCCAATCTCATTCTCACTGATGTTAAGCTTCAAGGAGGACCTGTCCTTGAGCCTGGCTCCTTTCCAGATTTACATGACACCACTTTGGACCAGAGTAATTATCTATCCTGAGCAGTATGCTTTTCTCTGACCTGTAGAAAAATGTTTTATAGAAGATGGTTCTTGTTACCTGTAGAATAAAATATAAAATCCTAAGTAAGCTTACTTTCCAAATTGCATTTTGTCCCATTTTCCTGCTTACCAAAAGTTAAGTTGCTAGGAAAAAGGTCTTGGGGACTTTGGTGTGAATCACATCGTGGGTTTAATTCAATCATGGTAGAGTCCAAGTAAAAATCATGCTCAGACAAAACATTTATACAAGGAGTGATTGGGAATTACGGTTGGGCTTTTAGTCTCAGAAACATAGGCTCTAATTAGGATCTGAAATAAAGCAGATGTAGCAAAAAGGAAGTGAGATCATGAACACCCAAGAGCTCAATAGCCAGGGCAAGATCAGAGTCAGAACACATAGTGAAGTTTAAATTGACAAATAGCAACAGGGTAGAGACAAAAAGACATGCCATCAACCAAAGGAGAGAGGGTCCTTTACATGCATTTAATGACTGCCGAACTTACTCTTGGCCAGTTATTTTTCTTGTCCTTGAGATTTTGAGGACAAATACATTGCAACACAATACTCTGCAACTCAACTTCTCTGGTGTTTTAAAGTACTCAATTTGAAGCAAAGCCCACTTTGCTGGCATTCATCACAAACCAGCCCATCTGACAGGAGCAAAGGCTGCAATGATGTCAATTTAGTCCAAATTATTGTCATAAAAAGGTATTCTGTATTTCTGTGAATCTGTTACCCAAACATATCCCTACTTTCTGATGCAGTTAGCTCACCTCTTTGCGTTAATTTCTTCCTGGTTTAATTCTCTTGATTTTCTCATCTGGAGGTACCTACTTCAGAATCATATGTCTTGTGCCGAATATATTTCCACTTTGTTTGGAATCAAACTTCTCCTCAGTACTTGTCATAAACCTATTATCTGGTACTTAACTAGCTGATTATTTCTCAAGTCATCCACCTCTGTGCCATTGCTCAAATCTTCACTTAATATTATCATTTCCTACCTAGGTGATAGTAAAAATTGCTTAAAGTTGTTAAGTACGGCCCAGAATATCTGGAAAAACAGGAGATGATATTATCATTATTATTATTATTATTTTGCAATACTGGGAACTGAACCTAGGGCCTCAACACTGAGCAACATTCCCCCAGTGTGGTGGATTAACTAATGGTCAACTTGTAACACCCAGCTGAATTCAATCAGTGTGATTCTGGGTGTGAAAGGCTCACCTGAGGATTGTTGCCAACAGCATAAAAGGAGAACTAGAGGGGATGACAGTATGCCATTGATTTTCCTGGAGAAGTTTGTCACCCTGTTCTCCTGATATGAACTCAGCTGTTCTCGTCATCAGAGGAGCTCAGGTCCTCACTGTTTCTAAGGATGGTTGCAGTTCTTTTTGGGGGAGCTCTGGTCCTTACCTTGAGTGTCACTTCCAGTGCAGATCCCTCAGTCTCCTGACAGAGATCCTTCATCCTACTAGTACAGAATTTCTAGATTCCACCACTAATCTTGGGCCTGCCCAGTGCAGATCCTTGATATAGACTTGTATGAGATATTATTGTGGGATCTAGGCTTTCAGTTGAACTCATGGGGGACACTGCCATGAAATCCAGGCTCTCAGTTGGATTCTTTGGGTCTCTATTGAGTGGACAGATTTGCTGCACTCTTCTGAATTTGACTCTGGGTACACATTACAATCTCATAAATTATGTGTCCTGTATTAAGTTCATTTTCTTGTAAACCCTATCTATAACACCCACCTTTTGAAAAATATTATTTTGAGACAGGGTCTTACTAAATCACTAAGTTGCTCTGGCTGGGTTTGAACTTGCAATCCTTCTGCATCAGCCTCTCAGAGTACTGGGATTATAGGCATGTGCCACTATGCTTGGCTTGAGAACTTTAATATTTTACAACTGAATTATAGCCATTTTATTTTGATGTAATGGGGATATTTAGGACAGAGTTGTTAATTTTAGTAAATTACTTTGTTTCCCAATCTGAAAACATGTTTTCAGTGACTTTACTGGGGTCTCTGGTACAGGTTACTATTCTTTTCATACTTTTAAACCCTCACAGCAGACTTTGTCTAAGCCACTCATTTACTGAATTGTCATGCTGAAAACAAAACATTCTTCCTTAATGGAAACCATTTAAATTGAAGGCCAATGGTTGTGACTAAATATTCACCACTCGACTATATTTTAATCCACTGAAATGCTTCATGTTTTATTATTTTCAAGGAAATTATGAATTGGATGACTTTTAAATAGAATTAATTGGTAAGTTGGGGTTCACTGACATAACTCAGCACAGAAGCTCTTAGTACCTGCCTCTGAATGGCTAATTGCACTATGTTGTAGTTTTAGTAATTCCTGTTTTTCTAGTGCATCTGATATGATGTGTAGCAAAAAGCAAACAAAATTAGTAACATATGTATGACAAAATATACATGAAATAGTTTTCAAACTTGACATGAAAATGAAAGTCAATATTACTAAAATATTCCAATTCAGATACAATTTTACCAGGGTCATTTTGGAAGAACTGCAGCTCTTCATTTTGAGACCTTTTATTACATTTACTGAGGTCTAATAAACATAAATTTATATATTTGATGTACAGATATTCCCTATACTGTTCATAGCATTGTTTATGGCGTGTAGTTTACCTGCATTTAATATGCATGAGATTAAAGGGGGAGTAAATTGTTCAGTGCTCAAACTCTTCATTCTTACATAAGTATACCTCACTTTAAAGAAGTCCAGGATACAAATTTAATTTATAAAAATGAATAAATTATGCTTGGTACAGTATCACATGCCTATAATCCCAGCAGTCTGGGAAGTTGATGTTGGTAGATCACATGTTGCAGCCCAGGTTGAGCAACTTTGCAAACAACTGTGACTCTGCTTCAAAATAAAAAATAAATTAGCCAGGCGTGGTAGTGCACACCTTTAATTCCAGCACTCGGGATCTGAGGTAGGTGGAGCACTGTGAGTTCCGGGCCAGCTGGGACTACACGTGAGAAAGGCCAGTCTGAACTACATAGTGCGACCCTGCCTTGACAAGAATAGGGCCGGGAGTTTGGCTCAGTGGCTTAAGTGCCTGCCTGGCAGGTGCAAGGTTGAGAGTTTGATCCCCAGTGCTGAAAAAAAAATTAATTAATTAAAAACAAACAAATAAATAAAGAAAGAAAGACTGGGAATGTAGTTTGTACAAAGGCCCTGGGTTCAATATCCTATACTGACTTGCCTTTATGTGTATATATATATATATATATATATATATATATACACCGGGGATCGAACGCACAGCTTCACACCTGCCAGACAGGCGCTTACGCCACTGATAATATCCTATACTGAAATTACTGAGTAAATCTCTGCTTTAGTATACCAAATTTTACAGAAAGTTTTTTACCACTGAATTTATATGGAAATAGTTACTTAACTCTCATAAAATGACAATAAAAATGATATATATTTAAAATGAGCTTGGATAGTTTCAAAACTTTGATATAAGAAATCAGTCAATTAAATTCTTTTATTAGGAAGATAGTGATAATTATTTTCACTGTTCCAAGTAGATTTTCCCTTCTTAGTCTAACAATATTCAATATATGGGAAAAACATATAGATATTCATATATTCATCTGTAGTACCACACAGATTATGGAAAATTCTTATACAATTTCCAAAATAAAAGTTGAAAAGCTAAGCAAACATGCCTTTGTTTTACTATTGCTAGAAAAACAAAAAAACAAAAAAAAGTGAAGAAAAGCTATTGCGGCTCTTCCTGCCTGCCACAACTTCTTGATCCCTTGGCCCACATTTGGAATCCCATCCACTACTAGAGGTACATTTCTTTAACTTCAGATTTGGGTGACTTCTCACAATGATTTTGTAGAAAAAACACATATAGCTATTAGTAGTCATTTGAACTTTTACATGAAGTGATTACCAAATCATATCTTGAAAGCTGAGATACGATACTAAGAAAGGTTAGATGCCGAGAAAAATATTGTTACTAAGATCACAATAAAGAAAGCTCATATTGCTAAATTTAAACCTCACTTATTTTTAAATTTTGACTAGAACTAACATTCACTATTAAGATCAATGCATAATAATTATGTTAGTAATGTTTAGAGATGTACAGTTTTATGAGTTTTAACACACACACAGAAGATTTAAATTCAACCACAAGCAGGACACAGAACAGTAGTAATATTCCTGAGATTTTCCTCAGACTGGCCTTTAAAGTCAGTTTCTTTCCTCATTCTTAACATCTTAGTAACCACTGATCTCTTTACTCTCCATATATTTTTCTTCCTTTTCCAGAATGTCATCCAAATAGATTCATACATTGTATGGGTTTGATCCTATGTCCCCCCAAGGCCTCATGTAATCTGGACAGGACTGAGTCTGGCGTTCATGATTGGTTTGTTGTCTAGCACTGGGATTGGTAATGTGAGTGTTGCACCTGCCCAAGGGTGGAGCCTATATAGAGTGTAAAGGCAGAGGAAAGTGTGTCTTGTCATGGTCTCTCTCGCCAGTTCACATTGCTGTTTGCCAGCCACCATGAATGGCTGCCCCGCCATGCCATGCTGCCCTGAAGCCTACTTAGTATGGACTGAAACCCCCCCAAGAACTGTAAGAAATAAACCTTTTCTTTCCTAATTTTAGGCATCAGGTATTTTGACTCAGCAACGAGTGAAAAGTAATTAAGACATACATTATGTAATATTTTATGCCTGGCTTCTTTCACTTAGTGTAATGCACTTAAGATTCATCAGTATTGTTATATGTATCAAGGACCCCTTCCTTTTCATTGTTGAGTAGTATTTCCTTACACAGATGCACTATACTTTCTTTATCCTCTTATCTGTTGAAGGACATTTGGATAGTTTTCAGTTTTTGCCAAACTGTTATAAATTCTCACATATGGATTTATTTTTCACAAATAAGTTTTCTGTCATATCAATCATATGATAAGTATGTATTTAACTTTATAAAAAACTGGCAAACCATTTTAACAGCTTTGTACTACCTTGCACTCCTACAGGAGTATATGTGAATTCCAGCTGCTCTACATCTTTTTCAGCACATGGTATTCCAGTGGGATTTCTTTATTGCTAGCTATTTTAATGAGTGTTAATGGTAGTTCATTGAGGTTTTAACTTGCATTCCCCTAATGACTAATGATGTTTTGCCATCTTTTCTTGTGCTTACTTGCCATCTGTATATCTTCTTGAGTCAACTGTCTAGTCAACATTTTTAATAGGGTTGTTTTCTTATTAAGTTTTTTCAAGTTCTTTCTTATGTAAATAATTTGCATAATTTGCAGTCTATGACTTGCCTTTCATTATTTTACCAGTGTCTTTAATAGAAGTTTAAAATTTTGATTAGGTTTAATATATCAACTCTTTTCTTTAACAATCATGCTTTTGTTGTCATATTCATATGATTAATATTTTCATTTCAGTCTAGTCCACATACATATATACAAGAATGGCAGAGGTACCAGCAGATTAAGTCAACAAATATGGAATTCTACGCCAGTTCCAGTATTATAGCCCTTTGTTACTAAACTTCTTTTAGTCTCCACCTTTCTTTCTCTAAAGTAGGGATGATACATTTTAGACTAAGCTTTATCTTTTCCAAGACAAATGATATTTTGAATATTTATTAGGAACTGAGGAAGTAAGTAAATGATAAGTAATGGCAATGATCAGTTAAATTCACTTAAGTAAATTAATGATTGCAATCAGATACAAATCATAATTATTATGAAAGCAAAACTAAAGACAGACTTAGAGATAGTTCAAGAAATGTTAGAGGAAATATCTATAGTACCTTGTATTCATCTAACTCAATTTTCTAATTTTATAGATGTGGCAACTAACAAAACCATTTAATTTATTTATATTTGTTATTTGCTCCAGTACAACGAACTGGGCATCACTACCACTTGGGAGGCAGTTTTAATAAGCTAAGAGAAATGAGATAAGCCACATACTTGATGATTTCAACTGTCACTGGGTTTAGTCATTGTGAAGGGGGGAGAAAACCCATCCATAGTCACTATACTGTGCTTAGTAGAAGACACATATCAATTTGATAACCAAGCACGGCTGGGCTACCATATTAAGCCCTGATCTATGTGAAAAGTAGTAAAAATCATAATAAGATATGTCTTTCATACAAATAAACAAGCCATTTATCAAAGAAAAAATAAATGTATATTAAAACTTAAATTGATCTAAAGATTCAAACTCAGGCATAGTCTACAACATTACAAGTGTTAGTTTCCCATCTATCACTAAGACAAAAAATCAGTTATTACATTCACTTCCAGGTAACAATTTGTATAGTGAAAATGACTTGATAAAAAATAACTTTGGGTTTAAAACAGCAAATTTGTCTTCTTCCTTTGCAGTGGTTTCTTTAAGTGTGGTTAGTAACTTTACCAAAGACTGCTGCCACTCTTAAATTGCTGTCTTTTTCTGAAGGATTACTCTAAATTTTATGAATGATTGCTCACTCTCCTCCCCAGCTAACCTTGCATAAAAAGTAAAATACACATTATTTTTCTAGGAATCTTTACAATAGTTCTATCAAAATTGCCTACAATTATTATTGAATCTTAGTTCAAGAAAACAAAAATCAAATCAGATCAACCAAAACAAAACAAAATAGTGCTTGAACAAATACTAAGACAACCAGCTTCTCTAAACTTCTATACCTATACTTCAATGGCAAGTGACAGAGAGGACTTTATGAATGGGCAGTTACCTATAGGTACTGCAATTTCGATGGCAGTGAAAAAGGCTTCTATATCATCAGTACCTTTCAGAGGTAAATAGAGGATACCAAAAATTGCCAAAATAGGTCATTTCTTGTATCCAAGACACATGACCATGGGAATGGCAATACACTGAGCCTTTTTATCTGTCATTAACACCTTACCATAAATTATTTTTGAAATACTTTCCAAATATTGTTATTTGCCATGCAGAAAGATTAAATATATGGGAGGATATGGAGCACCATATGTAATGGTTGGTATAAGAATATCCTATGCAGGCACATAAGTACAGAAGAGACTGATGGAGTACACTGAAACCTAAATTTATCAGAAAATAGCCCTACACGTCAAATCTTACAACATGAAGGTTCTTGGTTTGATATACTGAGGATGTAAATAATTATAAATCTGGTCAAAATTTTGACCAAAACCTTTCAAAAAATCTCTGATTTTTACAGTACATTTAAAGCTTTTGCTGCAGCCCAGCCAGCCTCACAGGACACAGAGGTATCGAGCCCAGCTCAGCCCAGAGCCCCAGAGCTCCTTATTAGGGAGCAGCCAGTATAGCTGCAGGGCCTTGGAGAATTTCAGCTCTTCCCATCAGAGCACAAGACCCCAGCTACATAGTTCAGGGGTCCAGCCATGCAGCAGGTCCTGACGGTTGTGAACTCTGTCTAGCCAGGAGCAAGGACCCGGTACCATACACCGGGGGCATGCCCTGCCTAGCCCCGAGGTCCAGAGGCTCTGAAATCCTCACAGCCAGACGCAAGGTCCTGGGGGTGCCACACTCTGGGATATGCTCCACCTAGCCACCTGGGTTCCAGAGATTCTGAACTCCAATGAGCCAGGCACAAGGCCCCAGTGCCACAGCCCACGGGTGTGTCTCTGCTAGCCACCTGGGTTGTGGAGGTTCTGAACTCTACACAGTCAGGTTCTATGCCCTGGCAATAAGCTCCAGGGGTATGCCCCTGCTAGCTGCAGGGAGGATACAAGCTTTGTCCAGTCCAGCATCCCAGAGCAACCCAAAAAGCACATCAGGGGAACACACAATCAGCCTCACAAACCACAGAGCACAAGGATCTGGCACCATAGTTTGGGAGTGTGCCCCAGCTAGCCATGGGGATATTGGAGGACTGAAGCTCTGCTGAGCACAGGGTTCCAGTGCAATCCATCGGGAGGCTGCCTGGCCAGCCACACAGGTCCCAGAGGAAAATGTCGAAACGAAAGAGCAAGATGCAGTCTCAGGCCTCCAGTTCACCAAGAACAAACCCAAGAGACACTTAAATGTAAGACAATGGGAATCACATAACTAAACTTTCTGAAATCATAGCAACTGAAGTAAAGAAACAACTTGACAAAGCTATAGAGGAACTCAGATCAGAAATAATCTCGCAGGTCAAAAATGAAATGACAAACATTATGAAAGAAATGCTGTGTGCACCTAAAGAAAATCAAGATAAAACATAGAAGAACATAAAATGATGGAAACTTTGAATGAACAAAATAAAGCACAAATAGAATGCAGGAAACAGATTCAAAGGGAAATTCAGGAAATTAAAAATCCCATTGAAAGTTGGAAAAACCACTTGAATGAAGCTGAAGATAGAGTCTCAAACCTTGAAGACAGCATGAAAGCTTATGATCACGAAAGACAAGATCTCTTAAAAATAACAAGGAACCAGGAAACAACAATTCAACAGCTGCAAGATGATGGCAAGAAAAACAATATAAGATTGATAGGTGTCAATGAAAATGCAGGGGTCAATAGGAATGACCTGTGAAAACTATTTGCAGAAATAATAGCAGAAAATTTTCCAAACATGGGAAGACAATCTGATATAGACATAAGTGAGGCACACAGAACCCCAATTAACTATAACCAAAATAAATCTTCACCCAGACATATAATAATTAGGATATCACAAATTCAGCACAAGAACAGAATAATAAAAGCTGTCAGAGAAAACCAACATATTACCTATGAAGGAAAACCTATCACAATTATGGCAGACTTCTCAACACAAGCCTTCAAGTCAAGAAAAGCTTGGAGTGAAGTATTTCAAATCCTGAAAGAAAACAATTTTCAACCCAGATTGATGTATCCTGCAAAACTATCTTTAAAAATTAATGGAGAAATAAGATACTTCCACGACAAAGAACAACTGAAGAAATTTATGGCCACCAAACCAACAATACAAAGAGTACTGAAAGACACTCTAGAAAGACACAAAGATAGCCACAATCCTAAGAACAATAGCAAAAGGAAACTACAAAGCAGGGCAAACAATTAAACAAAAAACATAGAAAACTAACAAAAGAAAGATAATATGACAGGGATGAGTCCATACATATCAGTTACATCAATCAATATAAATGGTCTCAACTCACCAATAAAAAGAAACAGACTGGTAAAGTGGGTTAAGAAACAAAATCAAACAATATGCTGTGTACAAGAAACACATTTAACTGAAAAGGAAATTCACAGATTAAAAATCAAAGGATGGAGAACAATACTCCATGCAACAGGAACCCAGAAAAAAGCAGGGATAGCTATTTTTTTGCAGACAATGTGAACTTCAAACCAAGAATGATCAAAAGAGATAAAGAAGTCCACTACATACTTGTTAAGGGAAAACTTCAAGAGGAAGAGGTTATGATCATAAATATATATGCACCAAATATGGGAGCACCTAATGATGTAAGACAAATCTTAACAGACATGAAAAACCAAATAAATAACAATACAGTTATAATGGGGGACCTTAACACCTCATTGTCCCAAAGAGGCAGATCAACCAAACAAAACATCATCAAAGAAATAATAGAACTGATTCAAACTTGTGAATAAATGGACTGACTAGATGTGTACCATGTGTCCCACCCAACAACATCAGAGTGCACATTCTTCTGAGCTGTACATGGGTCATTCTCTAAAATAGGTCACATAATAGACCACAGAACATGCTTAAGGATATGCACAGGAATTGAAATAATTCCATGCATATTATCTGACCATAGCACAATAAAATTGGAAATTAATGACAAAAATGCCCACAAAAACCCGATAAACACATGGAAATTAAATATGACTTCCTAAACACTCAATGCATCACAGAAAAAATTAAAGAAGAAATTAAACAATACCTACAATCGAACAAAAATGCAAATGCAAATTACTAGAACCTGTGGGACACAATAAAAACAGTCCTCACAGGGAAATTTATAGGACTAAACTCCCACATCAGAAAAATGGAAAGAACACACATAAACAACCTAATGTTGCACCTCAAACTTCTAGATAAAGAAGAGCAAGTCAAGCTCAAAGCCCAGAGTAGGAAGGAAATTATAAAGATCAGAGCAGAAATTAATACAATTGAAACTAAGAAAACAATACAAAGAATTAATGAATCGAAGAGTTGGTTCTTTGAAAGAATAAATAAAATTGCTAAACCCCTCACCAACTTTATCAAAAAGAGGAAAGAAAAAACTCAAATCCATGCAATAAGAAATGAAAAGGGTGAAATCACTACAAACCCTGTGTAAATACAGATTATTAATATCTACTTCAAAAACCTTTACTCCCATAGGTTCAATAACACAGAAGAAATGGACAGATTCCTAGAAATGCGTGAATTACCAAAGCTGAATCAAGAAGATGTAAAACTGCTAAATAACCCAATTTCAGCTAATGAAATTGAAAATGTAATTAGAACCTTGCCAACAACAACAACAACAAAAAGCCCAGATCCTGATGGATTCACTGCTGAATTCTACAAGAAATTTAGGGAAGACGTAATGTCAACACTGCTCAAACTCTTCAATGAAACTGACAGGTAAGGAAGTCTCCCTAACTCATTCCTGTAAACAAGTATTACCCTAATACCAATACCAGAGAAAGATCCAACTGAGAAAAGAGAACTACAGGCCAATCTCCCTAATGAATATAGATGCAAAAATCCTCAAAAAAGTACTGGCAAATAGAATGCAACAAATCATGAAGAAGATTATACACCATGATCAAGTGTGATTCATCCCAGGAATGCAGGGATGATGCAACATACACAAATCAATAAATGTAATACACTATATCAACAAAGTTAAGGACAAGAGCCACATGATCATCTCAATAGATGGAGAAAAAGCTTTCAACAAAATCCAACACTCATTCATGATAAAAACCCTACAGAAAATCAGAATAGATGGTCTCTACCTCAACCTGATAAAAACTATATATCATATACCAATAGCCAACAGTCAACATCTTACTAAATGGAGAAAAACTGAAAACTTTCAACCTAAAATCAGGAACAAGACAAGGATGTCCATTATCACCACTCCTATTCAGTATAGTGCTGGACACATTAGCCAGAGAAATTAGACAAGAGAGGGAAGTAAAAGGAATAAGGATAGGAAAGGAAGAAGTTAAGTTATTATTATTTGCAAATGATATGATACTCTACATAGAAGACCCCCAAAAATCCATTGAGAGACTTCTAGATGTAATAACCAAATTCAATAATATTGCTGGATATAATGTCAACACTCAAAAATCAATAGCATTCTTGTACACAAACAACGAACTCACTGAGAGAGAAATAACTGAAACCACACCCTTCACTATAACATGCAATAAAAAATGAAATACATAGGAATCAATCTAACAAAGGAAGCAAAAGTTCTATACAGTGAAAATTACATTACTCTGAAAAAGGAAATCAAAGAGAATTTCAGAAAATGGAAAGACATTCCCTGTTCATGGATAGGAAGAACAAACATTGTGAAAATGGTCATTCTTCCAAAATTGTTATACAGATTTAATGCAATCCCAGTCAAAATAGCACTTGCCTACCTCACAGAGCTAGAGAAAGCATTCCTGAAATGCGTTTGGAATCAGAAGAGGCCTAGAATAGCAAAGGCAATTCTGGGCAACAAAGATAAGTTAGGAGGCATCAGAATTCCCAACTTTAAACTATATTACAAAGCTACTGTGATAAAATCAGCATGGTACTGGAATAAAAATAGACCTGAAAATCAATGGAATAGATTAGAAGATACAGCCACAACTACAAACACACTCAGCTACTTCATCTTTGACAAAGGTGCCAGACATGTACATTGGAAAAATGATAGCCTCTTTAACAAATGGTGCTGGAAATAGTGACTTTCCATATGCCTTAAACTAAAACTAGATCCATGTCTATCACCATGCACTAAACAAAAGTCAAAATGCATTGAAGATCTGAATATTAAAACAGGGACACTAAATTTGCTGGAAGACAAAGTATGTAAAAATCTTGATGATATAGGAGTAGGCAGGGAGTTCATGAACAAAAATCAAACCGCATGGGAAATATTTCCCAGAATCAAAAACTGTAATCTCGTCTTATTAAAATGTTTTTGCATATCCAGGGAAATCTCCAACAGATTGAAAAGAAAACCCACAAATTGGGAAAATATCTTAGCCAACTGTCCCTCAGACAAAGGACTTCTATCTAAAATGTATAAAGAATTAAAAAAATCAGGCCCCCAAAATTCAAGGACCCAACCAAAAATGGGCATCTTAGATGAATACACACTTCTTAGTGGAAAAAATACAAAGGGCAAATAAATACATGATGAAAAGTTCAACATCAATGGTTATTCTGGAAATGCTAATTAAAATAACACTGAGATTTCATCTCACTCCAGAAAGAATGGCTAAGATAAAAAAAAATCAACCAATAACAAATGCCGGAGGGACTATGGGGAAAAAGGAACTCTTCTCCACTGTTGGTTGGAGTGTCGACTGCTGCAACCACTGTGGAAATCAGTGCTGAGATTCCTCAAAAAGCTAGGATTAGAGTTCCATTTGATCCAGCTATCCTGCTGCTGGGCATTTTCCCAGAAGAACTGAAAACTAGGGAGATAATATGGTATTTACACATGTGAATTTATGATATATGTGTACCCATGTTTATAGCAACAAAATTTGTAATAGCCAAACCTTGGAAACAACCCAAGCACCCATCAATCAAGGAATGGATAAAAAAGACATGGTATTTCTATACAATGGAGTACTATTCAGCTATCAAGAAAGATTGCATCGAGACTTTTATCAGTAAATGGACACGACTTGAGACCATACTCATAAGTGAAATAGATCAAACTCACATGTGTAAATACTATATTATCTCCCTAGTGTAAGAAACTGAAGAAGTATATACTATCCAAATTCTACAGTAAATACTTTGTAAAGGTAAGAATCTTCTCACAGAGCAAAAGAAATTGGGATGGCGGAAATGAGGAAAGAAGGAAGGGAAAAGAAAAAAGAATTAAATTTGTATATATGTATACATAAGATAACTAATATGACTATACTGCTAAATGTATTAGCTATTGAAAAAGAACAGTTAATACTCATATGATTAGATCAATTTTACATGTCTATATCTATTAATCTAAACAACCCTTTTGAAGGCAATGATATCCAATATTGCAATCATTATTTAATTCCTATCATCTTTTTTTTGTAAACCTGTAATATTACTGTATTGGATTTATTGTTCTTTTTTTGTCTCTTTTGTCTTTCTTTTCTGTTTCTTTTTTCTCTTAAATAAAAAAAAAAATAAAGCTCTTACTGCAGATTTCTTAACCCTAAACTTACATTTAGATGGCCCTTTTTGCACCAATATCTCTTTTTCACTGTCTTTCCTCTTCCCATACTTGGCATACAAGTTCTGTACCTTTGATTTTCCTATGTTCAGTTAAAAATCATGCTTACTTCCTATATGCTCTGGCAAATATCCATTTTAGAGAATACCTAGAGTAAACAGGTTTTTGTCTTCTTAAAGATAGACATCATAACTGTAAATGTAGCCAACATGTTATTTTGGAAAATGACTCTCCCTAGCGCCTCTAACAAATGCTTCTCTTTGCCTAAAACTGTCTGCAGTTTTGTTGAGTAGTTGGAAGAGATTTTTTCATGTTTTAAGACAAGCAAGTTGATTAAAAATAAATACTGTCAGGCTCTGTTATAAAGATTTGAAGACATCAGAAGTCAGATCATATCCTCCAAGGCCTAACATGGGCCTATAGGAAAAGACTACAGAATATAGGTTATTGCTAAGGTAAATTTTGGTGCTAAAACACAAATACTAGATACAAAGAGGTGTCGCTATTCATCTGCTTCACTTTAGTATTTGAACTTTTGCCAAATTTGCTAGGTGAAAACCAGGCTATTGATGGAGATTGCCTCTGAAATTATATGAAGCTAGAAAAGTCCCCATGTACGTACTGTCTTCTCTTAGAAACTTTGGGGCAAGTCACTGGGTAAGATTGCTTTAGTGCTTTGAAATTAGCTTCAATTTGATTATCAGGTCAAATTTTCCTTCATAATCTTTTCTACTAAGAGTAAAGCATTTGCTACCAACTCAATAAATATTTAGATACAGTCATTTGACAAATGAGCTTTGTGAACCACATATGGAATTGCAAATGCTTTGAAAATTGCTTTGCTTTGTTAAATGATGATTTTTCTCCAAGTTTTATTAAATAAGTTTTACTAAGTAGTTAGCATATGATTTCATAGGTTTACATAGTCAGTATTTTGCTGTGCAACTGATTCTACTTAATGCTATAAAGTACATTGTACTTAGTAAGGGAACATTTTTAGTATATTGCCAAACAATTCTTCAACAGCAAATATTAGCCCAAATGATTTAAAATGCTATTTTAAAGAATATTTTATAGTTTCATAGATATCTAATCAAAAAATAGACCACAGATTGCCAATAATATCAGTTTTAGGTTTCTAATTTTCTTTAATTAGGTAATTAGTAGGAGAAGTTTTCAGTATATTAAGGACATAATAGTCATGATGAACTTGACTATTTTAATTAGTAGAGATACATACAGTAAAACCTGGTGTGTTAGTCATTTTCTCCTTGAGCAAGCAAAATATCTAATACACAGAACTTAAAGCAGGAGGGTTTTTTTTTAAGAGGATTCAGTATGTAGTTGACTGATTTTAAGGCAGAAAAGGCATGGTCAAAGAGCCCACTGTGGAGGAAAGCTGCTCATATCATAGTGGTCAAAGCAGAGAGAGAAGGGAGGCACTGGGAGAGAGATTTACCCTTACAGGTCACGTCTCCAGTGACCCGTCCCTTCCAACAAGGTCCCACCCCCTAATGGCATATTCAGCTATTGAAATAATCAATGGATCAATCCACTGTCAAGTAACTAGCTCTCTCTTGATCCAATTACCTTCCAAAAGCCCTACCTCTGAATACATGAGCTTTTTGGCGACATTCTAGATCTATAAATCATAACACCTAGCAACAAGTGTTTTAGGAATTGTGGAGTTTCTTGCAACACCCAATGGGTGACTGTCTGACCAGCTGACTTGGGATCTGGAAGACTGCTAACAAAGAAGAGTCAAAAGTCTAGAAGACAGGATGTTTTGCCAAGTGAAGCAGAGATGGACATAACAGGGAACAACAAGGAAGTTCCCAAGGGGACAATCAAAGTTCATTATTCAGCCAAATCATCACCATTCCTTAATTGCCTGCCTGTTACAAAAAAAAAAAAATCTGTGCTCAGCAAAACTATTGCCTCTGTTGTTCCTCAATACACCTGGGAGTTTGAGTCAGTTTGACATTTCACTCCACTCCAGTGAAGACTTCTGGCCCTCCAACAAAGATATACTCTGTCTCTTGTGTCTTCATTTGTCTCTATAACAGAGTGCTGGCCTGAAGCAGGCAAGTGGCGCCTGAATAGGGGCCTAAAACTGCTGCCAAGGCAAGTGAGGAACCCAAAGAAATATGAAACTAGAAGGAGCTCTTAGGAAGTTGACATCAGTTAGAGACTTTCCTTGCCTTTGGGATTTTTTTCAGTCAGGGTAACAACAGGGCAGTCATTAATGACAGCAGAAGTATTACATCAAGGTTTCGTGCCAGATGTTGAAGGCAGCCAATGTTTTTGTTTGCAAAGAACAGCTCGTTAAACTTTTAGAACTTGTGCTTGAACATACTCTGTGGTTTCCCAACATTGATATTTTAGACCTAGAAATATGGCATAGAGTTGGGACAATATGAGGAGAGCTGAGGAACAAGGAAAGGTTTGGGTTGTCTGACTGGGGACAGGGGAGTTGTTCGCACTGCTGTGGTCCCTATTAACCAGGAGGGCATTAAAAGGAAGTTGATAAGCCTGTTGTGGGTGCTTTGGTTCCTCAAACCCTGAGCTTAAAAAAAAGTTCCAACAGTGGCCTACATCCCTACTTCTCCTCAGACAGGATCAAAGACTTAAGAGGGGCCCCCTAGACACTTGTGTGCCCAATGGAGGTGGCCCCCTCATGGGAGACCACCATGGGTGTGGGCTCTGGGAGGAGTGGGGAACAACACACCACCTGTCTAGCTCCCTCCACTTTGGAAAGGCCCAGTTCCCTTTCCTATGACAGGCTTTTGCCACAGTGCAGGAGTGGAATAGCATTCCTGTCTCCAGCCAGCCCTCAGGGTCACTTGTGGAGGTCAGTTGGGGCCCATAGGAGCCCTTTATACAGTTCATTGACCAATTGGAATGGGCTATCTGGGTGCAGATTAGCCATCTACAGGCTATGGGTACTCTTCTGTTTCAACTTGCCAAAAAAAATGCTAATAGGCATTGCCAGGATGCTAAGAAATATTAGTTCTGAGCTCAGACTGTGGAGAGATCTCATAAAGGCTTGTCAGTTGGTGGACACAGAGACACATAAAGCTAGGGTTTTTGCTGCTGTTATTTGGCCTCTTCCTAATAAAGTGAGAAGTGCTACTTACTTTCAATATGGAAAACCTGGTCACCTTAAAAAGGACTGTAGCCAAAAGAGAGGGGGATCTGTGCCTGCTGGGACAAACTCCTCTCAGGCCCTGGGCCTTTACCCTTACTGTGAAAAACAGGATCCAATGGCATAATCAGTTCCATTCTGAATATGATAAGGATGGCAACCCACTCCCTTGGGAAACTCCCAGCAGGGCCTGCCTCGGTCCCCACAGGATTGGACTTGCTCACTAGAACAGAAGTGGAATGGTCGGAGAAAGACAATCTTTGGATCCTACCCAACTGGGACGGTAGGACTCATTTTGAGAAAATCTAGACTAAATTCTTGAGGGGTAGCAGTGATTCTGGTGTTGTAGTTACAGATAATCAAGGGAAAATTACGGCATTAATGCAGGGAAAGGAAGTGCAAATTTTTACTCCTGGAATGAAAACTTCTCACTTCCTTTTGCCATACTGGCTTCATTGGTATAAATAAAAGGCCAGAGGAGATCAGGTATTTGGTAGCACCAGAGACTGGGGCTGGGGGTCTATCAGGCCCAGTCCATCTCACCTCTAAACCTACTTTGACTGTTCAGAGAAATAAATAAAAACCTTCTAGGACTGCTGGACAAAGGAGCAGATGTTACTATTGTTGCAAAAAAGCAATGCCCCAAAATTGTCCTTGCCATAGAACTTCTGGGTAGGCAGACATTAGAATCCAGTCTTTTGAACCTCCAAGCAGTGTTATGCTTTTTGTAACTGACCCATGTATTTCTGATATATCTATAAATCTTTGGGGCAAAGCCCTATTGCAACAGTTGCATTTTCATTGGGTAATTCACCTTTTTCATAGGTGCCACTGCTGTTACTACTCTTGCCCTCACCTGGCTCATGCAGAAGCTGGTCTGGGTTTAGCAGTAGCCACTTAGAAGGGGAGAAATTAGAGTAAGTTCACCTCTTAGTGCAGAAGCAGTTACAACATGAACGTATAGAACCTCCCCAGAGATCTTGGAATTCCTTTTGTTTTTTCATTCCAAAATGTCAGGGAAATGGAGACTATTCTTTATGTAATCAATGCAATCATTCACCCTGTGGCGGCTTTGCAGCCTGAGCTTCCTACCCAGTGTATCATTCCCCAAAAATGGCCCTTGATAGTGATTGATCAAAAAGATTGTTTCTTTACCACTCCTTTGGCCCCTCAAGATTGTGAAATTTTTGTTTTTTCCCTTCCTTCCATCAACAACTCAGCTCCTGTCCAGAGATTTCATTGGAAAGTGCTGCCCCAGGGTATGCTTAAAAATCCTACTACATATCAAACATTTATGGCTGAGGCACTAGCATTCATCAGACAACAGTGGCCTCAGACAATTATTTTTCATACATGGATGATATCTTGTTGAGTACTACAGACTCCCTGGATCTTTTAAAGTTATATCATCAACTGCTGGAACAGTCTAAAGTTTCAAGCTGACTATTGCACCAATTACTTGGGTTATATTTTAAAAGAGCATACTATCAAGCCCCAAAGGCTCTCTAGTAGGAGGGACCAACTGACTACTTTAAAAGATTTTCAAAAGATGATAGGTGCTATTAATTGACTCCATTCCAGTTTGAAAACTCCCACATCTCCGTTCTCATTATAGACTCCCCAAAACACATCTCTAAAGAAAATAAAACAGCTGATGCTTTGGTTGTGTTTTCTGTTTTTGATGAAGCTCATTTCTCTCATAAACTTTTACACCAAAACTGGCACGCCTTTCAAAAGGATTTTGCTCTAGCAAAGATTCAGGCCCGAAGTATTGTACAACAGTGCTTCTCATATGGTAGTGGTGGTGGGGGAACTGGCCCTCTGCAGGGGGTTATTCCCTGAGGATTGGGACCTAATGAAATTTGGCAAATGGATGTTATTCACGTCCTTTGTTTTGGCCTGCTATCATATATACATGTCTCTCGTTACTTATTTATGAATGATACATGCGACAACACAGTAGGGAAAAACTACTTCTTGTGTTATTTGTGACTGCTTTAGCAACTTTGCTCACATTGGTCTCCCTAAGCAAATTAAGAGAGATAATGGCTCTGCATATACTGCTTCCAGTTTTCAGGCTTTTTGCAAGCAATGGAATATTTCCCACACAAGTATCCCTCACAATACCCAAGGTCAAGCTCTTGTTAAAAGAGCTCACCAAATCTCAAAAATATGCTTAAAAAGTGGGGAGATAATGGCGTACAACAGCAACTCTTCAAGTGACACTACATAAAGCTCCAATTACTCTTAATTTTTTGGTTACCAGCGATGCTGGTGAAGCCTTATCATGGCCTTCAAAGAAGGAGATATGACTCCACAGATTCAGAGCCTCTAGTTGGAAGAGAAGAAAGACCCCCCACCTCCCTTCCTGCTGCTTAGGATGATTCAGACTCCCAAGATGAACCAAAAAAGCCTGAAAAGAATGAACTAATGACCAGATAAAGTTCTTTAACACATCAGACAACAAGAAATCCTTGAACCTGGATTGCAGAAACTCATTAAGGAATTATTTCCATAGCAGCCTTGCTATTAATTGCTCTTTTTCTCCTTTGTCTAGTCTGTAAAATTGGAATGAAGGGATTAGCAAGCCAAAAGCAACACCAAGTCTGGCTTACTAAACAACTGGTTAAAGAAACAAAAAGGGGGAGATGTGGAGTTCCTTGCAATACCCAATGGATCAATGTCTGCTCAAGTTGACTTGGGATCTGGAAGACTACCAACTCCAAGGAGTTGAAAAGTCTTAAAGACAGGATGTTTTGCCAGCTCAAGAAGAGATGGACTTCATGGGAAAAACAGGGAAACTCCAAAGAGGACAATCAAATAAAGGTTAATTATTCAGCCAAACTGTTACCATGTCTTGCATGCCTGCCTTGTTACCTAAAATGACTATTTGTGTTCAGCAAAAACTCTACTGCCTTTTTTGTTCCCCAATAAATATGGGGGTTTGAGTCAGTTTGGTACTTCACTCCATTCCATTAAGACTCCTGGCCCCTGACAAAGATATTCTCTGTCTCTTGTGTCTTCATTTGTCTCTCTAACAGGGTTTGGTGTCCTAGACCCAGCAAGTAGTGATATCAGAGTGTAATATGACAAGCTAGGCATTATCCCCAAATTTAAAATACTTGTACTCTAACAGAAAAACAATAATAAATAATTAACCCATTTACTATGGAATTCCATTAAGCATAGTTAATAATTACATGACTTAGGCAGGCATGGTGGTGCATGCCTTTAATCCCAGCACTCGGGAGGCTGAGGTAGGAGGAGCGTTGTAAGTTCGAGGCCGGCTTGGGCTACAACGCGAGCACAAGGCTGACCTGAGCTACATAGTGCGACCCTGCCTCAAAAAAGTAGGGCCGGGAGTTTGGCTCAGTTTGGCTTAAGCACCTGTCTGGCAGGCGTGAGGTTGTGAGTTTGATCGCCGGTGCCGCCAAAAAAAAAAAAAAAATAATAATAATAATTACATGACTTAAGATTTAGTAGAAACAACATTAAGCATCCCCAAACAAAATAATCATAGGTAATAAAATACCATATAAAGACGCTAGTATATTAAGGGATTGCACAGATTTTACTTCACATATGAACTTTGATAAGTTAGTAATGATTACTTGAAATTCTTGAGAAAGATTTTGTGGTCAATTATGTGCTCAGGAGAGAGCAGTGCTAATGATTGGCAATATCCACCATAGGTATAGGAAATGGCAGCACCAATGTCAGATATATTTTATCCTAAGGTCTATCAAAATGTACTTGTTCAAATTGGTTGCCCCACATTATTGCCATGGTAAGATTAAAAATCAACAATGTGAATCATATGGAAAACATAAACTGAGAGTATGTTTGCTAACTAGAGTCTAGACTCAGTTAATCTAAGAAAATTTTCTGGAGAAACTGGGTCATGAAAATACTTTATTTTTACCCATAGGTCAAGGAATTTTGTTCTTTTCATTTGGTTTTCACAATAGTAAGTGGTACTGGATTTAAACACAACAGTTGGCAAACAGATGTTTATTCCTACTATAAACAGAATAGCAGCTCTGAAAACACATCTTGAGACTGGAGTTTCTAGTTTCAAAAGAAGGGTTAATATTTGAGACTAAAGGTCTACAAAGTATCCTTTCTATATACAGTCCATTGGTCAAATTCAGCCTCAGGTTTCATTTTTAGATGAAGTTTTTTTGGAACACAGTCACTTATATTTGTTTGTTTATTATCTGATTTCATGCTACAGTGGCAGAGTTGAATAGTTGTGAGAGACCATTTTGCTTGCAAAGCAAAAAATATGCACTATTTGACACTTTACAGAAAATGTTGCCCCCTGGTTTACCACTGTTCAACAAAGATAGTTGGTATGCAACTAGCTTTAGAATTAACCATCTCCTTTGTTAAAATGCAGATTGTTGGATCTATGTAAAATTCACTGAGACTCTCTTTGATAAGGACAAAGAATTTAACAAGCATAACAATTGATTCTGAAGCATATATAATTTTGAAAGCCACTGTTTTGTGTCACCAAATTTCATAAATATGGATTCTGAATCAAGTCTCCTGATAATAAGGGATGTCTGTATTATGTTTAATGTGCCTGACATACTGAATATTATCAGGACATTCCTAGAATTATCTAAAAGAAGTTCTACTTTTTAATCTCTTGAACATTCAACATTCTGCCCATATTGAAGTCTTTAATAGCTTATAGCTCATGTTCACAATTTTTATCAATACACTAATTTATATAATCCCATTCTTATTTATAATCTGCATAGCATTACACAGAGGGCCAAGTAGTGAAACATCTCAAACAAAAACTAAGATTTAGTTTAGAACTTAGTGATTCTTACTCTAATCTTATTTTCATAGTGACTTTAAAGTTTTCTTTAATAAAGTTTGATAAGGTTTTCATTTTAGGTCAAGATATTTCTGGGTATTCTTGAATTTTTCTCTCTGGGGCAGAATAGGTCTCCATGCAGTCCAGCAGACTACTTCCAGGAAAGGAAAATCACAGGGTTTTCAGATTTAGTGGGCAAAACAAGTATAATCTACACAATTTTGAAATTTCTCACTTAGATTTGAATTTTCAAGGCAACTGACTTTTTTACACTTATTTTATATGAGGTCCAGTGCTCTTAGAGGTCAGAAAAAATTAAGGTCAAGTATCATGAATGGCTAGCTGTATAAGAGGGGCACTATGCTTGAAATGCCCAAATCAGGAGACTAAGTAAATACAACACATTTAGTATTGCCTAAATCTTGAAAGTGTGCTTTAAATCATTTCCACTTTGATCATCTACCAATTACAGTGTGCTGCAAACTGTAAATTCTATTGGCTACTTTCATTTGCTAAATGGAAAAAGAAGGTGAACAAAGCTTTTTGTTAAAGTGAATAGAACATGAAATAGAGGTTGGTAGTGGAAGCAGATGACCCATAGGTACCTAGGAGAGAGTCCTACAGAGCTAGATATTGTCTGACAAAAGGAAATGACTTCTGCAATTGTCAAAGTAAATAGCACTTGAAAAAAATATAAAATTTGAGTTACCAAACCTCAACCTGTCGCCTTTAATCCTGGCACTTGGGAGGCTGAGGAAGGCAGAGCATTGTGAGTTCGAGGCCGGCTTGAGCTACAAAGTGGGTGCAAGGCCGGACTTAGCTACATAGTGAGACCCTGCCTCAAAAACTGGGGCCGGGGGTTTGGCTCAGCGGCTTAAGTGCCTGCCTGGTAGACATGAGGTTGTATGTTCGATCCCTGGTGCCGCACACACACACACACACACAAAAAAAAACCTCAACGTGTGAATGAGAATAAATCTGAGAATTGGTGATATCTAATTGCAACATAAAAAGAGAATGCTACCATATTTATTTGTGCCTCTGGAATTTGGAACCGGAAAATTTCTACAAATCACACAATATTAGATCACTATTATCTTTATGTAAGGCAATCGGACCTTTAGAAATACTTGATAAGTCAATTTATATAGTGCAACAGATATTCTGTAGTCTTTTTCTTTTAGATACAATTGTTTCCTTCTACTACCTTCTTAAAATAGAGAAATTCAGATGTCACTGGGTTTTATAGTACTTTTATAGTACTGTAGTACAATTTTATAATAGTTTCCTATGTTACATTACAGTAATTTGTTGATTCTTTGATTTTCAATTATCTCTTATGTTTCAATTTTATACATATTGAAATCAAATTTTTCGTTAGTTTAAACTAGAGTGCTTTCTGGAAATATTATAAACCTATAATATCTACTTACGATAACTTTAAATATATGCTAATTAAAATTCCTTCAATAGAAAATGAATCAGAAAAGTCAATCACAGATTTACTAAACTGTCCCTTCTGATTACTGATACAGGTCAGTAGTTAGTATTTAGTTTTATACAGTAATTTACATATCATCAACGTATGTCTACATACATGCAATTCTCAAAATGTCAGAGGTGAAGATATTTCCTTTCTAGAAATCTGTCCTCTTTGGTTCTACTTCCTCTAATTACATCAGTAGGCTTTCAGATTTGATCCAATTCAATCAAACAATACTTCCTAAATGTCTACAGAACACAAAGATTGATACTAAGAGCTGCAAATAAACATGGTCTGCATGTAATACACATATCTACTGCATATATAAATATGATCTCCAGAAAGTTTAGAGACATAATGCTTACTAGGAAGGATAGGGAGTCAAAATGACAGATCTTGAACTAAATAAAATACTTGAGAGAGCTCCACTTGGAAAAATCCCTCCCAGACTCTAGTTACATAAACACTACTGTTGGACACATGCCTGATTCATATGCAGACACAACAGCTGCTGAAAGTCACCAAGTGTTAGAGAGTTTCAGTACGGGTGGGAAAAAGAAGAATAAGAGGAGAAAAGGAGACAGCCTAATGCTGGCAATAGACCTGACCAAGAACCCAGACAAACCCTTCCCTACAGCTTATCCAGAGAAAAGTGGAATCTAAAGAGCAACTAATCCAAGGTGACCTGATGAAAATGCCCTACTAGGTCTAGCTCGCCAAGTTTCCAAAAGGCTTTGTAGCACCCAATAGGGAATCTTCTACAGTGACAAAAAATAACACAGTGTATTTTGCACTTACAAGAGTAGTGTATTTATAAAGAAAACTCAGCTTTGGATACAAACTATTTTGAGTATAAGAAATGAAAACAAAAGTGTTTCTTTTTCTTCTCTTTCTTCCTTTCAAAATAAATTATTTTTGTAATCTTTATTTCAAATCACTGTAGTGTGATTGAGGCTATCCATGCTTTTCTAACCAAAAGTTTCCTCTGGTATGATCTTATGATACACAGTCATATCAACAGTAGCATTAGAAATGCCAGGTCTCAATATAGCACGTCTGTATACTAGGTGATGGGGAAAGAATATTGACAATTCATTTATTCACTTGTTGTTACTCATTCAGTCAGCAAATATTTCATTGCCTATTCTGTACCAAAGTTTGTGTTAGGTTATGGGGACACAGCAAAAAAGACACACAACCTCAGGCCTTATTGAACATCACAATGAAGGCAGAAGGATTGAGCTACTTATATACTTGGACTGGATGACCAAGGAACTTTCACTCAGGTGTCTATTAAAATGAAAACTTAAGGATAAAGGGTTGCTAATCTATGAAAGAGAAATCTATGATATCAGGTAAATAAAATGGGATTTGTGACACCCCAATCCAGGTAGATAATGATGGCTGAGAAAAATTCAAATGATGGGGGAGAGTAGATCATGAAGTTTAGGTGGTAGATAGCAATCAGATAACACAAGGATTTATAGACTAGTAGTTTGAATTTTTCCTGAAGGCTTATTCCACTTGCTCAGTGAGTGCTACCATTCATTCATTCATTCATTCATTCAGTAAATGTTTATCAAGTACCTGCTATGTCTAGATACAACTCTAGGACTTGGAAATATAAAATTAGAGAACAAAAGGGTCACTAATCCCTGTCTTTATGGATCTGATATTTTACTGGAAGGGGTGCTGATGTGCTCTGGAACTGGAATGCTCCCCAAAACTCTCATGAGCTCATAGGCAGGGCTTTTGGAAGGTGGTTTGATCATGGGGGGCACTATACTCATTGGTGAATTCATTTACTGGTAAGTTGATCATCTGTGTGTACTGTGAGGTAGAAGGAGAGGCCTGGTTAGTGGCAGATCACTTGAGTGGTGACATGGAAGGGCTTATCTCCCTCTCTGACCCCTCTCTTCACTCTCTGTTTCCTGGCTGCCATAACATGAGCAGCCATTCTTCACAGTAGACCCTTCCATTACGCAGTTTCTACATTCAAGCCTGCTAACTATGGAGTAAAACTTCTGAAACAGTAGGCCAAAATAAACCACTCCTGTTTTAAATTGTGGGTGTTGGGCATTTTGTCCCAGTCACAAGGAAAGTGACTAGACAGGTGCAGTTAATAAAAAATCAAAACAGGAAAAATATACAAGAAAATTACAGATTTTGATAAATGCTATGGCAAAAGAAGACAACTACTGTCGTAGAAAACAACAAAGAGTATGGACCTCTTAACTAGTCTCCTTTCCTTTGCAGGGGGCTTTGGGCTCAGTTGAACGCTTGTAGATTTATTTTGTTTCTTTTGTTACTATTGAGTCATTTTAAAGTATGTTTTAGTGAAATAAACCAAATAATATCTGGAAAACTATTGGAGATTTCAAAAACAAAAGACTGTAACTGGTTTTTCCAGTTTTCCAACCTAACAGATTCACAATTTCATTTCAGTCTATGAAGAAATCCTAAGAATAATTAGGGAATAGAAGAGGCAAGGTAAGCTACCCTTCCCTAGATAATGTACATGCTCACATACCAACAAAGGATAGATGTAGGACAGTTAGAATGGATCAAAAACTGGTTTGTGGCATTTAATTTCAAACTTCCTGAATCCCATCTATAGAAATATGCTTAAGAAGACAAAAAACAAAATAGCAGCTTCAGTACTGACAATTTGTGGTAGGGATGCTTCTAGAATATGAAATTAAATTTCCATTTCCTAAATCCTCAATTTCTTTTTTCATGCCTCTTTCTTATTCTCATCTTCCTTTTATCCTCTCTCATATTTTTTTTCTTCCACTGTCTGCTTTGCCTTAGGTTGGCTGGGTGTTTATTAAGAAGGCAATTAATACCTCTTTGATTGCATTCAGCACAAAAAGAGTTGTTGAATTTGAATCTAAATTATCTCTTTTATTTTTTACTCATGCCTCAGCAGCTGAGTCAGAGCTTCCCTCATCCAAGTTGGTTGCTCTCTAGAACTGAAAGTTCCAGTTATCTGTCAGGGTAGACTCTTAGCTGTCCTGGATTCTTTCAAGTGTGACTTTGCTCTGGTGGCTTAGTTGGATAGAGACCCAAACATTCCCTCTAAGGCCAGCTGGTCATCGAAATAGGACTCCACTGGGTAGTGTCACACAGGATCATGAGGCATGGCAACACTGTAAATGGAGCTAAGGAACAGATAAACTCATTGGGAAGGAAGACTAGGTGAAAAAAAAAAGGTTTGTCACTTCACATTTAATCCTTTTGTTCACTATTTAATTTGCTTCCCCAGCATATCCCTGTCCCAAGTTTTGCTGTAAATCCACTGTATCATTTAACTTCCTACCCCAATTGTATACTACATTCTTATCATCGGTAGTATGAATATCTTCGCACAAGTTTCCCAGTCCTTCCTGTCTTTCTTTCTTGAAGATGTTTGAAGATGGGAATCTTTCTGTGCAGCACCAGCTTGAGGCTGGTATGAAATCTAATTGTAATGATGATACCTTGTGGGGCTTGTAGGGCTTTTCCATCAAACATGTCAAACTTTCCAAGAATGAATAAATTGCTGTTGTCATTAAAGTCATAGACCTTAATGCCAAATATTCAGCCAAGTTATAAGTTATTGGAAGCACTTCTGGGAGAACAGTCCAATACAGCACAGCTGTAAATTAAAGGATATACCCTATTTATATTCCATCAATATAATGTACCTTGCATATTACAATTTGGTTTCTTAATTGCAAATGGACCAAGTACGTGCCTGATTTGGAGAGTTCATTATGAGGTTTCTAGACACACACTATTAGGAAGTTCCTAGCACTTTAGTTTAACCTTTAATCAGAATTTTCTGCAAAAGGAATGGGCTATCTTGCGTCATTCACTTGCCACATTTTAAAGATTTTTTGAAGAGCAAGGACTCAGACTAGATCAATGATTCTGAAATGGTGCATGAAACAATTGTACTGATGAAAGCATTCAATAGGTAATTTCAGATCTCCTGAAATTCAGATCTCCTAAATTCAGATCTCCTGAATCAAAATCTCAGAGGGGAGTGTGACTTAATTTTCATTGCTCTAATCAAATATCTGATGCAAATTAGTGTTAAAAAGAAAGGAACTAAGAAATTTTTTCTATCTCATAGTTCTGGAAGTTCAAAATCCAAATGGCATACCACAGGTTATGTCAAGGGCCACTCTTTGGCTGTGTCACCTTAAAGCATATAGCAACGAAATGACATCATTCAAGGAAAAACTATTACTCAATCCAAGAAGCAAAGAGAGAGATATGGACAAGATATGAACCTTTATAATAACCCTCTTTCCAGAATTTAGAAGTCATACAAGAAATGTCTTAGTCTTTTTTATGACAGTTTTCCCTATGATCTGATGACCTCTCACTAGTTTTTATAGTATCTCCTAGTACCTACCTGTGGACCAAGTCTCCAATTATATGAGCCTTGGGGATGCCCACATTGTAACAGAGCCCAAAACTATATTTTTAACAACTGCTATCTGTTGGCTTCTATAACACATATATAGGTTTGGGGATCAATGAAACAAATAGCTTAAAAAATTCCTCCCAAATTAAATATTCTCTTAATTTTTTGTACTAAAAATTCTGGGTTTAATTTTGTTCTCATTTTAAAACCATTTTCTAAGTAAGATTTTAAAGCACTGGATAATAAATAGTATCATTTATCAGTAATAACCATTCACCTATAATTATTCCCCCTTTACACAACTTACCTTGCTTTAAAATAAACTAAACAAAAAGTCTTTATAAATGATATTTTGACCAGACCTAGTGGCTCATGCCTGTAACCCCAGCATTCAGAAAGCTGAGGCGGGAGGATTGCTGAGATTTTGAGGCCAACCTGGTCTACATAGGGAGTTCAAGGATAGCCTGAACTATAGAACAAGACACTATCTCAAAAATGTTTTTGTACTAATTCTGATTTATGGTCTACTAAAAAAAGTGAGATGAAGAAATACCTGGTGAAAGATGATGGAACTGTTATTAAAACTCCTATTTGATTTTATTTACTGAATCAAATATTATCTATCAGTTTGGAGATGCCTCTGGGTTAAACTTGCTGATTCTACATGCTACTGGCTTTGTAGACCAAGGTGTCAGCAAAATAATATATGAGTATATATTGTTGGCACAAATTTACAGTGATACTTGCATTGCTCTCTGGGCTCGAAATAAGTATAGCACTTTGTTTCTTTACATCTGTTGCCTTCTTATGTGGATATGTTAAAAATATAACCATGAAAGTCTATTTCTGGAAACAACAAATAATGTACTCTCAATTCAGGAGAATTCTGGCTTTGAAGGAGGTTTATAGAAATAGAAGTGAAATTCTTTATAGATATAGAATGAACAAAAAATATTCAAAGTAATTTTGTTTGTGGAGACAGCAAAACACAATATATTGAATATTTCTATTACATGTCCATCCAATTCTTGGAAAACCTAAATATTAACCTTATGTTTTATTTAACCTTGTGGTTTTAGCAAAGTTTATTATTGTCATATTGTTAAAGTAATAGTGGATTGATAACAAGAGCCAAAACTCATGAAAAAAGTACTAGGACAGTGAAAATTTCATTCACAACAAATAGATTTTCAAGATGTAACTACTGTGCAGTTATTGAAGCATGAATTTTAACAAAATGGTATCCCTAAAAAATCACATATTATAGATTTTCCTTTGCAAATAATTATAATGGAATTTTTCATGTGTAATTCTGAATACTTTTTAAATATTTGGATATGTCGCTGGGCGTGGTGGCGCACGCCTTTAATCCCAGCACTTGGGAGGCTGAGGTAGGTGGAGCGCTGTGAGTTTGAGGCCGGCTTGGGCTACAACATGAGCGCAAGACCAGCCTGAGCTACATAGTGGGACTCTGCCTCAAAAAAACTAGGGCTGGGAATTGGGCTCAGTGTCTTAAGCGCCTGTCTGGCAGGCATGAGGCTGTGAGTTTGATCCTTGGTGCTGCAAAATAAATAAATAAATAAATAAATATTTGGATATAAAACCAATCTATTTTTGCAGTGGTAACTAGCATACTTCTGGAGATTCTGTATTTTCACTCACAAGACTGACTACGGTGATTAAGGAACTCAGTAATGTCGCACAACAAACCACTGAAACAACTGAAAATTATGCAGTATATGATATATGATGGACTTTTGTCAGTTATGGTTGAGCCACCTTTAAAATGCCTTATTTCATCAAATTCTCTGATATTCACTGATCTTGAGTTTTATAATAATAAGACAAATGGCAATTGAGAAATTTGTTTTGATATGTTTTAGAAATATTTTCCCTGTGAATTTTGGTATTAGTGTAGAATCTTTCCCACCTGCCATATCTACCATCAATGATAACTAAATGCCAGAAATGCAACCCTTGAAACATAAATATTTTTTAAATTTGCTCTTTTATATCCCTATTTAAATGCAGATTATAATGTGATATTAAGTACAAGGTAGAATTTTTGGCTATTAAAATGCTAGTGACAAGGTTAACTTTAAGTCAGAAACTACTGTTGAAAAAATACAAAGACAGGAAAATTTATTTTAAGTTTATTTAAGAAAAGTCCAAACTCTGACACTTTCAGTGAAAATTAAATTTCTTAATAGAAAAATATAAAGCACAGTGCAATTTTACTTGTGTATAGCAATGCTGTGTAAATGATATATTATTTTATTTTGATGTTCAAAAACTAAGTCTCAGATGGACCTACATCTCTGGACAAGATCGACTATAGCAGGAATAATGAATAGCCAGGCTGTGCAAATATTTGTTACTGCTATGCCAATTCTCTTAAACGTGATGAATTGTATAAGGCCCCAATAAGTAGATACAAAAAGGCTTCAGATGGATTTGGGGCTTCTTAAATTTCCCTGTTATGGTTTATATCTAGATGTTCCTCCAAAGCCTCTTGTGCTTAATGGTAAGGCATTTGGGGATGACTGGATTGTGAGTGTGTGACATTGGATCATGGCTGTGTGATACTGGATTAGTCCACTGATCGGTTTAGCACAGTTTTGGGTGTGGGCAATGAGAAGACCCACCCTGGGTGTGAGTGGAACCAACCACCAGGCTTGTAGCCTGAATGGAATAAAAAGGGAAAGGAAGGCTCACTGCTCCACTGCCTGCACACCATGGACTGTTTCTCCTCTTCTGTGCTCCCCTGCCATGCCACCCTGCCTTGGAGTCAGCAAACTATAGACTGATACCTCTACAAAGTGTGAACTAAAATAAATCTTTCTTCTTTTAACTTTGGGTGTTAGGTATTTTATTTCAGCAATGAGATGCTAACTAAGATACTCCCGAAAAGTTTTCTCCAATAATGAATTTGTTAAATGAAGATTTAGGCTTCACTGACCATCTTAATGATCTGTAAGGCATTTTCCATACTTTCTATTTGAAAGTCAATGCTACCAGATATAAACTGTGACTAAATTCAGTCAAGAAGTTGTTGTGAATGTAGTGCCAGTACCATAATGACCATGAAAGGTAGTATAAAAATAGGAGGCACTGGACAAATAGGAAACCAAAAATAATAATAGATGGTAGAGATATTTCTTGAGTCTTTTTATTGATCCATCTGGATTTTGGCTTCCTGTTACATGACAGTTATTCTTAAAATACCCATCTTAGCCCACTTTCTGCTGTTTTAGCAGAATACCACAAACTAATTTGTAAACAACAGAAGTTTCTTTGGTTTACAGATCTGAATACCATTACCTCAGTGAGCGTCTTGTCAACACCTGCTGATGGTCTTCTCCCAGCATCACAACATGAGGGAAAGAAAACTACATATGGGTTAAACTTATCTTTTTATCAGGGCCCACTCTTGTCAGTAAATAAATGGCATTATATCTTCATAAATGAATCACTTTGCAAGGGTTTCACCTGTTTTTTAACTTTTATCTTATTATTACATGTTTGAAGTATATAATGACTGATTGCATTCAATGTAGGAAGTTGGTAAATGTGCATAACACATCTTACTGTTTTATCATTTCTTTTCTCTCTCCATCTCTCGGTCCACCTCCCTTTTGCAAAAGCTTCATCTCTGTTCCCTATGGTGTACCTTTTATTCTGGTCTTTTTTATATTTTGCATTTCTGATATAAGAGAAACCATGCAATATTTAATCTTCTGTGCCTGATTTATTTGACTTAATATTATGATCTTAAAGTTCATTTTCCTACAAATGACTCATGTGTGTCCTTTTAAGGCAGAGAAGTATTGCATTGTTTATAAATAGCAAATTATCTTTATCCATTCATCTCTTGATGAACATATAGGCTACTTCCAAAATTTAGCTATTATGAGTTGTGCTGCTGTAAATATGGGTATGCATGTATCACTGTAATATGATATCTTTTAACTTCTTTCAGGAAAATACTTAGAAGGGGGTTAGCTGGGTTGAGTGAAATTTTAATATTTAAGTTTTTGAGGAATAATCTTCTGGATTTCAGATTTCTCCTTTGTGATTTCACTTTTTCATTTCTAAATCATTGGTTTGAGTCTTTTCTTTCCTTTTTTGCTAAGTTTGACTAATAATTTGTTTATTTTGTTCTTTTGAAGAACCAGATCTTTGATTCATTGGTTCTTTGTATTTTTTTATTCTGCTATGGATCATATGTTCCCCCAAAAGCCACCTATGCTCATAGGTGGGACTTCTCTCTAGGGAGGTTATTGGCTCATGGAGGCATGAGAAACATTAATGGATTAGTCCACTGATGATTTTTTAGCTGACTTGCTATTAGTAGGTGGGATCTGGTCTGAAGAAATATGTCACTGAGGTCATGACCTGGAAGGGTTTAACTCCTTCCTTCTATTTACTTCCTTCTCTCTGCTTTCTGTAGCCATGTCATGAACTGTTTCTCCTCTTCCATGCCCCTCTACCATGCTGCCCTGACTGGTGCCACCTGACTATGAACTGAAATCTCTACAAACTCTGAGGCAAAATATGCCTTTCCTCCCTTAATTTGTGGGCACCGAGTACTGTGTCTCAGGCAAACACCATCATAGAAAACCTTGCCAAATAGATATATTCATCATTAATAGTTATTAAATATCATTCCAGTCATCCATATAGAGAAATGAATAGAAAGATAGAAAAGCAATCTTTCAAAAATAGGATCATATTCTATATTCTACTTTGAATAAAAAGTTGCTGAAGTAAAATGTAAATTCAGTAAATTTACTTGAAATTAACAGAAAATTAAGTTAAAGTTAATTAGAAGAAACGGGAAGAAATTGTTCAAAGGAAAGAGGAACTAGGGTGATGGGAAGGAGAAAGGAAGAAGGGGAAAAGGAAAAAATGCAAGATACTTATACTACTAGTTTCTCTTAGTTCACTGAAAGGAAAGATATGTGCTAATATCATTTGGAGAAATTTTTATGCCCATATCTTGTACTCTGAGTAACTACTTTGAAGATAACGCTATGCAATGTATTAACTATTGTTATTTTCCTGTTATTTTGTCATGAAATTTTGTTTTATTTTTCCATAAAATATAAAAAAAGAAATTACTGACTTCAAATGTATTTTCCTTTGCCAGAATAGTTATTAATTCCTAAAATATCTTCCCAATGTTAAAAAATACTCATAAAATATGAGCCATTACACATATAAATTTCTTTTTTTAAGTTTTAAATAATAGTCTGCAATATATTTTTATGAGAAAAGAATCTAAAACTAAGAGATCCCAAGTGACTTGTCCAAAATCAAAGTATGCTATTCTGGTTTCCTTAGTAGTTCTCTTTTCCATGGTCCCTGATTATTATTTTATTCCCTGTCTTCTATCCCCAAACCTTCTATATTTGCACATTTGCAATCCAGATATTTGGCTGATGACTATAACATAGTTCATTGAGAAAATAGAAGTGGACAGATAAGAATTATCTCATTAGTAACCTAACCAAAAATGAATGTTTGTATTCTCCATTCTTTTGACTGTGGATAAAAAGTTCCTCCTACTATAAAGGGCAACATCTTCTTTGTGTAGTATATACCACTGCTTTTATATCTGCACGTACTTTGCTACTACAATTATCTCCTTTCTTTCTTACAGAATATATTTTTTTCTGTCTCTACTGATTTATTTTCACTCATAAATATCAAGTACTAGTGTTTTAAGTCTTGAAACCAAATAGAAAAAAATCCATTGATGTCAAAATGCCCCCTAACTACAGGTTCATAATTTTACTCACCTTCACTGAAAAATTTCTTGAAATAACTATTGAGAACTGCTGATTTCATTTGCTCATTCTATTCTGTATTGCCAATAAATATTAAAGATGCTTCTTTTATCACCTATCAGTCTCCACATTGACAAATTTGATAATGATCAGTTTCTATCTAGATATCTTCTTAGCAATATTTTGCATGGCCTACTACTCCCTCCCCCTTGAAATGCTTTATTTTTTTAATTTTAAAGAGAAAAAAATAAAATAACAATAAAATAGAGTTTCAAAACAAGTTAATAAGAGAGTTGGAATAATTAATACATTGTGCATTATTGTCTTTGTAGTAGTTATACACAGTACAAGATATAGGCATAATATTTTGTCCTAACAATATTAGCACAAACCTTTCTTTTCAAAGAAATAAGAGAAACTAGTGGTATAACTATCTTAACTATCTTGTGCGTAAATATATTTTTTTCCTTTTTCATTTTCTTCCTTTCCCCTTTCACCCATTACAGTTTGTTTTTTCTTTTGAACAGTTTCTACCCAATTCACAATATCTATTGTATATTTTGGATGTTATTTACTCGTTGTTTCTCATACTAGTGAGATAATATGATATTTACACATATGAGCCTAATTGATTTCACTTATGAGTATGGTCTCAAGTTGCATCCATTTACCTATAAAAGTCTCAAATTTATCCTTCTTTATGGCTGCATAGTACTCCATTATGTTAAAAAATCACATCTTTTTGAATTCTTTCTTTCTCTTGGTGTCTATCACATAATCTCTCCTCATTGTCATCTTACTCCAATCCTCTTTGTTAATTTGTCTTATTCTGCTTAACTCCTAAATATTTGAGTGTCCAGATTCTGTTCTGGAGCCTTCTCCCTCTATATAAACTGTCTATGTGATTTTATCTAGTCACATATATATATATATATATATATATATATATATTCGATTATATATTCCATATAAACATCTACTATCTACTACCCTGAATTCTATGTAGAAAAAGTTTAATCTATTCAACCCCCACCTAATAACTTTATATGGATGGCTAATTTACATCTCAAACTTAATAAGCCAATATAGAATGCTTGCTTTTTACTACTTTGCACCCTGACAAAGTAACTTCTTCCCAGACTTCACAATGTCAGTTAATGGTAGCTTCATTTATGCAGAGCACCAAGCCAAAATTCAAGTTTTGTTAATTTCACTTTCCCTCACTGTTCACATGGAACTCAGTAAGTGCTGATAACTATAAATCTCAAAGATATTCCAAATCTATATTATTCCCTTATATATAATTTCTATGCACCAAACTTGTTTTTATTTATATATAGACACATATATTTATATAAGATTATTTGGCACCTGCCTACCTCTCCAAACTTGTTTCTTACTACCCCCTACTTCTCCATCTAAGCTTCAGACTCACTAACCTTCTTTCAACTCTTTGAAGAAGGTGAGTTCATTTTTACTTTTTTGAAACGTCTCAGAATATTGCCTTGGTATATTTTCCCAGTCGCGGTTATGTGGCTGGCTTTTTTGTTGTATTCAAACCTCAGTTTCCCTTTACTATCTACTGCATCACTCCAGGCAATCTCTACCACATCAAATACGTTGCTCTTTTGGATGGCACCTGCCACTAGCTTGTGTATTTATTCTTACTTTCTTAACCTTTTTGTAATCCCTTTCCAAAAAATAGTCTCTGTAAGATCAGAGATCTTATCAGTAACTTTTGTATCATTTACTCCTAAAATAATACCTAGAACATAGTAAGGTTTCCAAAAAGTTCTGTTAAATATATGAGACTTTTAAAGAATACGTAATCTATGGCATCTTTCATGAGTCAGTGATAACTCATCCTGATTATTACATATGTTGTTAACAACTTCATTATACACAGAAATTAATTATATTAGTTTATAAACAAGGTACTTAAAAATTGAAGCTATGAGACAAACTAATAAATATGCATGCTTGCATGATACTTTTAGGTAAATGTTTTCCAGCACATCTAAGCATTTTGAAAAAGAAAAATTTGGGCAATAAATCTCACATACACTATAAGAAAAAGTTTAGTATTGATTTGTGTTTTAACAAGACTATTTTACTGTTAACTTTTATTTCATGCTCTAAGTAGATGGCACACTGTGCTATAAAAGAATTCTAATGCTTTTTTCCTGAAGCCTCTTAGTTTCTCATATAATTACAGGATGTTAATGCATGATTTTTAATTTCAGTGGTCTCAATTATTTCCTTTTCTAGTGGAATGCAAATTTATATCACTTACTCTTATGTTACTAAAGCAAATAAAAGTGAAAACAGTGGTAAATAAAGAATCTTTTTTTATACGTTCAGTAGATGTTCTGTATGGACGTAAAAATTCATGTAGATTTTATTATCTTTTCATTATTCTAAACCAAAACAATTTTCATATGCTTCAAAATTACAAAATTCAATCTAAATACATCTACACAAACTAACATATAATGTAATGTAATATAATATAATAACACTTAGATGAATGACACATCATTTCTTAAAATGAATAGACCTATGTTCATAGCTATATGTTGGCATGTGTGAAAATAAAGCAGAAATACTACTGATTTAGAATGTTTCCTAAACATACATAAAAAGTTTGTGGTAAACATATAAAATTTCATCAAGGAATTTTCATTTGTTGGAATGGCATATCACATTTTTGTCTTTTTAGAACCATTAATAGTTTAAGAAAAATGTACTAATATATATTGATTACTTTCCTTAAAAAATAATTTCGTCTTTTCAGTAGTTTATATTAAATGTACACTAAAAGGATTTCTTTAATTTTTTATCAATCTATGAATAAAGAAAACCTATCAGTTGTCATATCATTAGTGATTCAAACTGGAAACTGTAGGATCCAGTCCTGTATTACTTCTTAAACCAGTTGACTACAAAGGAGTAAAATAAAAAATTGTAAAATCTGGTGATCCTGCTCTTCTTATCAACCACCATATCTGCTCTCTTTGGAAGGAATAAATGTATTTCTGCCCTCTCACTTGAAAATGGAAAAGAAAAAAAAAAGAGCGAGCAGAAAATTTCACAGAAGAAAGAACCATCTTCTAGTAACAATAAATTACATATTAGAAATCATCTCTAACACGAGCAACAAACATTAACATTCTAATCCATGGTGGGAAGATGAGGAAGTCTACAGGCTGCAAAAAGAGATGAGCACTTATGAAGTTATTATTTTAGTGTAGTTGATCTGTAAGTCTTATATGAAAAATAAGAATGTAGTTAATGTCAATGAGGCAATCATCTAACCTCATCTCATGCTCTGACAAACCAGGATGAAGTCTATACTCTGTTTTTTTTTTCCTGGTGTTTCTTCACTAGGTGACTCCTGTGTCTGTGGATGGAAGAGTTATAAAGCAGGATGAAAAATTCATGTTCCATTTATCTTCTAAATATCATACATAAGACTATTACTGGACACAGAGATTAGTCAATTAATAAACCTCAGATGAACCTTAATTTTGCAACTAGTTCTGTCTGAGGCACTTTGGGAAAGTGAAGGAAAAGACTATACCTTTGTCTGAGAATTTTGCCATCCAAAACACAGCATGCATGTAAATATCAGAGTAAGTAGCAATATGTTCTTGTTTCCTAAAGAAAAATCAGCTGGTAGAATATTCCATTAAACAAGGAGATAACTAGAGACTAGGAAGCATATGAAGGGGAGAATAAAAATTAGATAATGGATACCAAAATATAGTCAGGTGGAATTAGTTCCTGTGTTCTATAGCACGGTAATATGAATGTAGTTTATAATAGTTTATGATATATTTCAAAATGACTAGGAGAGACCAAAATTTCTCAACATATGGAAATGATAAATATTTGGTCATGACTGAAATATTTACCATGATTTTACTATTACTTGCTGTATATAAATATTGAATTATTTTAATATAGCCTATAAATATGTATAGATAGTGTCAGAATCTTAAATGAACTTTAAAACTATAAAATAAAAATATGTATTAAGAAAAAGTCCCTATTTTTAGGCAGTTTATTGCACATACTATTTTTAAGCCATTAAAATGGAATGGCATGGCATAAATCCTATGATTAAAAACAAAGAAATTAAGAAGTAAAAGTAAATAAATGATAGAGATAACAAAGAGCTTGGCATCTTCCAAGAGTTAAAAGCAGCAGTAGGATTTCAAAACTTTATGTGCTTTTGGAACCTTGAATGTTTGGAGAAGTAGCTTAAGGCCAGCATATGGAGAAGCTCTCCAATTTCATAGGCTAAAATAGGAGTGGTCAAAACCTACTACATGAGAAACTTCTGGGAGTTTGACCCTGATCCTATTCACAGACATCTGAAGGTCAGATAGCATGAATCTCAAACACTCCCCAAGACACTAACGTTAAACCAAAATAACAAAAATATGATGAATGAGACATGGACTCCATGTGAGTTATCTAATACCTTCATTTTTCTTTTGGTTCTTTATACAGATTCTGTCTAAAGAATGAACTTTCCTATAAATCACAAGCATCTGCAACCAAATCTCACCATTAAATCTCATAAAACAGCTTCCCTGAGACTGGATTAAAGATGTTAGCACAAAAAAAGTTTCTTCATTCTATATAATGGCTAGGAGGATCTCCTGTACTTAAAAAAAACAATATTTCAAAATGTCACTTACATCAGGGAGAAGCTGTAGGAAAATGTTGTTTTTGAATCTCCTTAATAAACTGTGCATTTATATTCAGTTTTAGAAGACATTTAGAAAGAAAAATGACATATTAGCCTTCAACTGTTTTGTCAAATCTCCAATCATAAAAAAGGAAGGAGCAGGAGGGGGAGGAGGAGGAGGATGGGGAGGAGGCATTCTATTCATCCAACTAAAAATGTACTTTGAAATACAGAGTCCAAATGAAAACCTTGGAACACTGTACTTGATCGATAAGTAGGGAAAGTTGGCTGGCATAGAAAATCAGACATCTAAATCATGCAATTCTTCACAAACCACACAATGGCTGTATTCTCTATCTCCACTGTGTTTCACTGCACTTTAATTGATGAAGTCTCCTTGTAACATTTATAGTATTCAACCATTGCCAAGTTTGAGTGGAACAGGTAAGAAGAAAAAGGCAAAAACTAAGCCATAAAAATATGACCAGTTTGAGCCTGGTTATGAGTTCATAAATGCCTTAAATTAGGAAGAATTAAAGTAGCCTTTAGAACTATGGGGATATATTTATCTGCATCTTGAGCTATTCTTTAAACTACTAAATAGAACAATTTACTCTTCCTTTGGAGGAAATAAAGGCATATTGTTACCTACTGTAATCTGTTAGCATAGACTATTTCGAACACATTATAACATGGGCATATAGAGTTTCAGACATATGTTCAGTAGTAGAATCTGCACAAGATTTTAATTTTAATGAAAGTCAAAGAAGTCTATGATTCAGATCACTGCATGTCCCCAGCAACAAAGACAATGTGGATACACTCAGTGGTTTTGTCTCACCCTATTTTTGTATTATAAGAGCAAAGTTGCTGAGAATTGTTTTTACTATTCTAAGTGCCTTCTGGTTCCAAATGAATTTTTTTCTAAATGAATTTTATGAATGTTTGCTGTAGTTCTGTAAGGCATGTTAATTGTATTTTGATGGGGATTGCATTAAATCTGTATAACAATTTTGGGGGTATGGCCATTTTCTTTGTTGGTTCTTCCTATCCACAAGCAAGGGATATCTTTCCATTTTCTGATAACCTCTTCAATCTCCTTTTTCAGTGTACTGTAATTTTCAATGTATAGTTCTTTTACTTCCCTTATTAGACTGATTCCTAAGTATTTTGTTTTTTCAAATGCTATTGTGAAATGTTTGGTTTCTCTCTCAGTGAGTTCATTGTTTGTGTACAGGAATGCTATTGATTTTTTGAGTGTTGATTTTGTATCCAGCTACACTACTGAATTTAATTATAAAATTTATAAACCTTTTGGTAGAGTTTTTGGGGCTTTCTATGTTGAGTACCATGTCATCGGCAAATAATGATAATTTAACTTCTTCCTATTCTATCCTTATTATTTTTATTACTCTCTCTTGTCTAATTGCTCTGGCTAATGTTATCAGAACTATATTGAATAGGAGTGGTGACAGTGGACATCCTTTCCTTGTTCATGATTTTAGAGTGAAAATTTTCAGTTTTTAACAATTCTCATCAACAAAGGCAAGGAAGGGGATATTGTAATTCCTGAGTTGAAATCACACAACAAAGCTACTGTTATAAAAATAGCATAGCACTGGCAAAAAGACGGACCTTAGGATCAGTGGAACACAATAGAAGATGTAGAAATAACTCCAAACACACTCAACCAACTTATTTTTGACAAAGGAGCCAAACACATTCAATGGAAGAAAGATAGCCTCTTTAATAAATGGTGCTGGAAAAGCTGGCTTTCCACATACCAAAGAATACAACTAGACACATGTCTAGCACCATGCACTGAACTAAAATCGACATGAATCAAAGACCTAAATATTAAAACAGAAACAGTAAATCTTCTGGAAGAGGGAATAGACAGAAGTCTTGAAGATATACGTATAGACAAAGATATTATGAAAAAAAACCCAATCACACAGGAAAAGATACAAAGAATGAATAACTGGAATCTTATGTTATTAAAAAGCTTTTGCATAAGCAAAAGAAATCACTGACAGAGTGAAAAGACAACTCACAGAGTGGGAAAAAATTTTAGCCAGTTGTCCTTCAGAAAAAGGACTGATACCTAGAATTGAAAAAGTCAGACCCCCCAAATTTAGAGACTCAACAAAAAAATGGGTATTTAAGATGCATAAACACTTCTCAGATGAAGAAATACAAATAGAAAATAAATATATGAAGAAATAATCACTGGTTATTAGAGAGCTGCAAATTAAAGCAATGATGAGATTTCATCTCACTCCAGAAAGAATGGCTGTCATTGAGAAATCAACCAACAACAAAAACTGGAGGGGCTGTGGGAAGAAAGGAAATCTTCTCCACTGTTGGTGGGAGTGTGTGCTGGTACAACTACTGTGGAAATCAGTACAGAGATTCCTCAAAAAACTAGGATTAGAGGTCCCATTTCACTGAGTTATTCCCCTTCTGGGTATCTTCCTGGAAGAATTAAAATCATCATACCATAGAAATATATGTACACCCATGTTTACAGCAACACAGTTTGTAATAGCTAAATCTTGGAAACAATCCAAATGTCTATCAACAGAGGAATGAACAAAAATGACTTTTTAATATAATGGAGTACTACTCTGCCATAAAGAAGGATAAATTTGAGACATTTCTAGGTAAATGGATGCAACTTGGGACCATACTTTTAAGTGAAATAAATCAGACTCACATGTGTAAACATCACATTGTCTCCCTGGTATGAGAAACTGAAAGAGTAAATAAGGAACAAAATGTACAATAGATATTGTGAAATGGGAAGAAATTGTTCAAAAGAAAAGAAGAACTAGGGTGGTGGGGAGTGGAAAAGGAAGAATGAGAAAAGGGAAACAAATTTAAAAATGATAAAATGGAAACAGAGCTTCAAAAATAGAGAGGGAAAGAGGAGTTGAAGGGAAGAGAGGAAATTGGGGAAAAAAGGGAAATCAAAATAATTTGTATGGGGACAAATTCCCTATGATGAATATGATCATTATGTATATCTAAAATGTACCAATAAACTTAATTTAAAAAGAGTACGGTTTCCATGATGCAGACATAGAAATAAAAAATAACACACCTACAATCTAATAATGCATTTTTATAATGTTCCCCTGCACCCTTTTAAAATTCACATATGCTTTGAAAACAGGTTAAGAAAGCAAAATTATATCTGGGCGTTGTGGCAGATGCTTGTAATCCCAGCACTCAAGAGGCTGAGGCAGGAGGATCGTTGTGAGTTTGAGACCAGCCTGGGCTACAAAGTAAGTTCAAGGTCAGCCTGAACTGCATTGTGAGACCCTGTCTCAAAAAGACAAAAAGAAAAAAAAAAGAAAAATTTCTTTTTATGCTTGTCTTGTTGAGTATTACTAGTATGTAAAATTGAGATCCTGTTTATAGGAACTTTGACTTATAATTATTTGCATTTCAAGGTGAGCATGTCGGGGCCAGGGATTTAGCTCAGTGGCATAGCACCTGCCTGGCAAACGTGAGGTCATGAGCTTGATTCTCAGTACCAAGAAAAAAAAAAAGCCTCATTAAGATGAGCATATCATAGGAGAATAGTTCACCCATCAGAAAGATAATAATTCATTGATAATGTCTTATGACTCTGTATTATTTCTGATGAAATAATTTTTTTTTAAAAAAAGATTCTCAAGAATGCTAGTTTGCTTTTAAATTTTATCTTCTTTTTTCAAGTTTTGTTGGCTACTTCTGTATGAGAATATTAGGAAATATCTGCAGATGTGATAGGTCCTATTTGTCTAAAGTCAGCACTTTTTTAAATTTTAGAACATTTTTCTTCAAATGTCAGTTTAGGAAAGTAGACTTTTTTTGAAGGACCTAAACTTTGCTAGTTGCCTTTAAGATGATTATATACATATGCTAATAAATATAGCAATCAATTTGCTGTGTCCTCTCCAAAAAGACAAATGTTTCAGTCAACTCTTGGAATTATGGAGAATAATTGAAATTATATATGTTTGGCTAAAACTCTTTTGAAAAAAAGTTAATGATCAGTGACTGAGAATATCTACCTCTAGATACTTCGATAACTTGTTAATGGCTGCACAAAGAGAATCAGTCCGAAGGAGGCCTGTTCACAATTGGAAGCAAATTTACTTGATTACACAGGAAAGCATGGGTCAGTTATTAACCTTAAAAACCTCTCCCTTTCACATTACCTGTATAATGACTAGGATTTAATATTAAAAAAACAATAATAGCAGAGAAACTTATCTTTGTTGTACTACTTTAATGCTGAAGGCATAAAGACATTTTATTCCTAATCTTATGGTGAGGCTCTATTTTCTATGAAAATAAAATAAACCATTTGCAAACTACTTAATGATTATTACTGTCAACTAATACCATATAATCTTTGTGGCAGCCAACATGTGCTTATTTTTCACAGTTGCGTATACTATCTTTTTGAACTTTTGATGATGGTTGCTATAATGTGAATATTTGTCTACTATAAAATTTATGTTGAAATTAATTCTCATTGTAAGAGTATTAAGTGGTGGGACCTTTAAGAGGTGACTAGGTCACAAGGGGTCTGCTTTTGTGTGTGAGATTAGTACTATGATTTACCCCCCTCCCTTTGTCTTTGTGCCCTTTTGCCTTCTGCCGTGTGAAGATCAAGTATTCCTTTCCACTGGAGTATGCATGGATCAAGAAATCATGTTGAATTCAGAATCTTGAAACCTGTTAGTACCTTGATATTAGGCTTCCCGGTCTCCAGAACTATGAGGCAAGACATTTCTGTTCATTATAAATGACTCAAGTATTCTGCCATAGCAGCAGAAAACAAGATAAAACAATGGTTAACACCATGCCACATTACATTTTTAATCTTCAGTATTTACCTACATAATGGCTTTTTCATAATATGCATACAATGTATGTTGTGAATAAACTAAACAAAATTTGATAAATATAGTGAAAAGACAAATCAATGCAGTAAAATAATGGCCATTTTTCCACTAAAATCAGTTGATATAATTTAACTTAAAAAAACTTTACACTGTCAAGTGGTCTTTTTTATGTCACCAGCAGGAACATCAGCATCAAAGTATTTCCCTTCACCTATTTCAAGATTTGGTTTGCATTTGGTTTCAGGGCACAATATATTTTAGGAATGCAGTTTGAATAAAGTACTAGGCTATGGATACCTAAGAGATATTAAGAAGATAAATATTACAGTCTCTTGAGCCAAAAGTTACATATAAAGTCATTTTTAAAATATAAGTTAAGATGATACAAGAGCAATAAAAATGATTATGTGAATACTTCTAACCTGTTCTATACAACTTGGAAAGTTGTTCTACGTAGACTGATGTAATCGAGGAGAAATCTTGATGGATATAAGACATGAACTAGACGGGACCCACAAACAAGATTTGAATTTGTAGAATAGAATGATAGTTAGAAAATTAGTAGCAAATAGTGTGATTAGAAGTACAAAGACTAAAATTTATAGCTTTGGATGACAACAGAAAGATAAAGAAGTGGAAGGATACGTTTCCTGTTGTTTTTCCGATAAAGATAAAAACATCTGAACATAGCCTGTAAGGTAATATATGGTTTGGCATATGGCTATGTCTGCAGCTTCATCTCTCCCATTTTCTCCATCTAATTCAACCGCATGGGTCACTAATCTCAATTTCTGGAAAATTTTCTTTTATTTTCTAAATAGATAATGCCAATTCATCAGTAAGAGCTCAGTTTAATGGTAAGCAAATAGCTCAGTGGTAGAGTGCTTATCTGGCACGCATGAAACCAGGGATTTGATCCCCAGCACTGCAAAAACCCACCAAACAAAGAACAGTAATAAAATCACCCCAAAAATAAAAACAGCAAAACAAAACAAAAACCAAAATAAATTTCAACTTAAATATCACTTCCTCCTATATTTAGGTCAACTTCCCACTCTGTCATATTATCAGTTCTTATACTGTTACGTACTATCATTCATGAGACATCACAGTGGTAATTTTACACTTATGTGTGTGATTGCCTTCTCCTCTGAACTATTAGTTCTATTAGAGTAGGGACTATTTCTATTTACATTTACCAATATATCCACAGTACCTGGAACATAACAGGTAATTTTAAATTTAAATGAATGGAATTAAATAATTAAAATAGGTCAGACTACATAGAAATGGGAAGGAGATCTGGGAATTTGGACAGATGGGAAGGAGGTCAGGCCAAGGGAAGTAAAAAGGATCAAGATGAGATATGTATATGTAGCAATTCTTTATATGAATGTATTTATTATGTGTTGTAAACCTATACTAATGCAAAAGAAGAAAACTAGGATCAGATTAATGTAGGCCTTGAAAATAAATTGGCAAATATGACTATATTTGAGCATCATATATTTATTCTATCAATTCATATACAGTATATTGAATATTGCTTGTCAAACTTTGTACCAGATAAAGGATATATAATACTGGAAGACAGTTCTTGCCTATGGGTCAATATGGAAGAGAAGACAAAAAGAATAGGCAATTGTGAAGTAAGATCATCAGTGTTGTGGCAAAGCAATATAGAGTACTTTTGGAGCATTAATGAAGGGACTTCTGAAAAGGAGAGGGACAGTAAATGAGACTTCCTGGTAGATGCAACTAATATTTAAACTTATTTTTACCTGTATAGTGCTTCTAATATAAAGATAAGTACAAAAAGCAGTTAGTCCAACGACATTAGCCTACAGTAACAGAATGCCTTTTAATGTTTATAATGTTTTATAAAGCAGAGGAATATAAAATGTCTCAAAGAATCCAAATGTTTAACAGACAAGCTAGTATGACAATTTTATCAGCTTCATATCTTTGTGGCCCTTTCAAGGGGATTTCTGGAGATTATACAAATTACCTCATAACTTTTCTAAATTTTTGTTCAGTGTGCATGTGAACTACAATGAGCATCTGTTCCACAGATATAACCTTGTCTCCAGACTTAGAAAAGAATCTGTTTTCTAAATATAGGATCGACAAGGATATGCTGAAAGAGGAGCTAGAGGGCAAGATGTTTCTATAAACTTTTTCAAGTCAACAGGCATACACTGAGTTTCTGTTGTTTCTGCCACACTGTGACACACACTATGGACAAGATAGGAGAAAGAAGACCAGTCTTGCCTTAGCAGAAGATTAATATGCTCTTTATAACAGCTGGGATTCTAATTCATCTTCCAGTTGGTGCACAAAGGCAGTAAAAATGGCTCTTTTTGCTTATATTTAAAATGTATTTCATTCACAGATAACCATTAGAATATTTTAAAGCTAATATAGGAAGATTACCAACTAAACATTTAAATCTTCCTAAAGCATCTTGGTTCATTTCCAAGGCCTTTTCTAAAATTAGCCAAAGAGCATAGAAATAAATATAGCTAATTACTACTTTGCAAATCGGGTACTCGGGCATCTTTGCTTTCATTTTAAATAGCCATGTCTAATACATATAGGAGGAAAATCAACTGTATCTTTAGATTAGATTTTTCTCTTAGAAGAAAAATACTTATCCTGGTTTAACCTGTGTATAATATTCCCTCTTTCACTGTGAAGCTGCTTATATGTTTCAGCAAATGATGGGTTAATAGTCTCAAAACAAAGCAAAGTCTACTGAAACAGGCAAGCTACTCAGATGCATTTTTTTTTTTTTTTTTTTTTTTTTTTTTTGCGGCACCGAGGATTGAACTCACAACCTCGCGCCTGCCAGGGCAGGCGCTTAAGGCACTGAGCCAAACTCCCGGCCCTGGTTTTTTGAGGCAGGGTCGCACTATGTAGCCAGATGCATTTTGGAATCAGCATAAAAAAAGATCCTCTAAAGTTTTCCCTAAATCTAGAAGGTATGCAGCAATTCAGAAGATGCATATGCGTTAAACGTAATAATAGCACAATATTTAAAGATAATACTTCCTTCTATGCCCTGGATGCTATGGCCTCATCTGCCCTCTGAGACATTAATTCATCAAGTCCTCTCTCTCTCTATGTGACTTCAAAGTTTCTTTGTTAATTGACTTTTTCCTTTCAGATAATAAACATGGAAAATTCTCTTAATAAAATAATAGTTTACTGATGCCTCGTTGTCAAGCTGTTACTTATTCTTTCTCATTTTTTTCATACGTTATATGGAAATTTTCTGTGTCTTTATTCCAATTCAATTTACTCTTGTCTTCTACTCAAACATTTCCTCAGCCTATAATTACAGGTGCTAATATATCAGTGATTCTCCTTACTAAAATTAAATAGATCTTCTTTTACTTGATCAATTTATGGCATATTTACCTGATGGAAATTATAACCTCATTCTACCTCCGTTATAGCCTTAAACCATCTATTTCTGTCTTCTTGGAAGAGCCCCCTTAAACATTGGTGCTCCACAGAACTTCTTCGCTACTGTTCTCACCTTCTGTATTATCTTTCTTATTCAACCCATTGAGATCATGTCTATTATCACCTAGTACTCCATTGACTCCAAAATCATTACCTGAAGGTCTTATCTTTCTCTGTGTCTATGAACAAATATTCAACTCTTTTCCCGAACACTTGAACCCAGTTACCCTAAAGTTACTTCAATTTCATAAGGAAAAACAGAAAAGAAAGACACACTGATTATTTTTCCCAAACCCTGACCATATTTACTGTGAAAAAACAAACACTCTTACTACTCATCCTTCTTTATCTTATTTATCCAAATACTAATATAAATCAGTCAATTCTACCTCTAATATCTCATAAATCTATCTTCTCTTCAATCTGTACATTTTGGGATTTTAAAAAGTATTCTACTAATGATCCTGCTACCTTCAGTTTTCTTCCCTTCTGTTACAGTTTATGGTCCTGTGGCCCCACCAAGTCTTATGTCATCATGGAATGGACACAGCTGACTCTAGTGTTAGTGAATGATTTGTTGTCTGGTGCTGGGATTGATGGTGTGAGTGCGGCACCCACCCAGGGCTGGAGCCGACGTACAGTGTAAGGGCAGGAAGAAGGTGTGTTCCTCTCTTGCAGGTTCACACCATGGTGTCTTGTGGCCACCATGAATGGCTGCCCTGCCACGCCACCCTGCCTTGCAGCCAGCTGAATATGGACTGATATCTCCAAGAACTGTAAGAAATAAACCTTTCCTTCCCTAACTTTGGACATCAGGTATTTTGTTTCAGCAACGAGAAAAAAGTAACCAAGACACCTTCCAATTCATCTTTCACATAAATACCAGAAAGACACTTGTAAAATGCATATCCTATGAGGTCACTTCTTGGCTTCAGCCTGTCAATAGCTTCTCATGGGCAGCAGCAGTAGCCTTCAAATTTTTGTGTTACAAAATTCAACAGAGGACTTGTTAAAACTAGGATTTGGGCTTCCCTTCCCCAAGTTTATCACCAGGTAATATTATGCCACCAAATTTGCATTTCTAACAGTTTTCTGGGTAAATTTGGTTGTACACTCAGCAGAACCTAGCATCTGACTGTGTAAGTAGAAGGAAAAAGGAAGAATCAAGTATGACAGTAGTTTGTGAGAAATGGAATAAATGAAGGAAAAGAGCATGAAGATTATGCACTGGGGCAAAACAAAGAGGAAATCCTGGAGGTAAGATAAGGAGAAAATCAGGTTAACCAGAATCACAAGGTTAGGGACAAAGTGAAAAACAGAAAAGCTAGTATTTCAAAGATTTGAAAACAGTATAGAGGGGCTAGGTCTTCGTATGGCAAACAACATAAAATCATCATAGACTCCTGAACTGACAAAACAATGATTTTGTTAAAGTAGATGCATAAGTCATAATTATATAGCCATGTGTGATGGCTGCAAACTGGTAATCCCATCAAACTGGGAGGCTGACAGTAGGTCCACAAATTCAAGCCCAGCAGGGCAACCTAGTAACTTTGCAAGACCCAGTCTCGAAAATAAAATAAAAGTAAAAAAGAGGGGTGGAGCAGAGAAGCTACAATGTAGCTCAGTGTGAAGGTCCTGTGTGAAATCCCTAGTAATGCAAAAAGATTTAAAAAATGGTTCAGAAGAGAAATGCTAGACAGCAGACTATGAGGCTACTACAATGGCTCAAATCAGAATGAAATGGGCCTGAACTAATGTAACGCCATTTGGACTATCAAAGTAGGGTGGTTCACTATGAATCTGAGTAGGAAGAAAAAGCCAATTTTTTGTAGATTTTGCAAATGGTAAGTGATTAAATTAATAAGTGAATTCTCTTATCTCAAGAATTCATTATTGAGTTACTATAAGACATTTATGGGCCCTTTGCTTCTGAAAAGATGATTTCCTCAAACGCAGGTAATTCAAAATAAATAGAATACTAGATAAGTTTCAACAAATACAAAAAGGTCTTTTTCTTTTCTTTTCTTTTCTTTTCTTTTCTTTTGTTGGCACCAGGAATCAAAATGAGGACCTTGTGCTAGCCAGGCAGGCGCTTGTGATGCTCCACTATATTCCTGGCCAAAAAGGTCTTTTTCTCACAGCTACTTTTTGTTTAAAAGTAGTCATTAAAATTTTAGACATCTCTTTTTTCTGTATAAAATAAAGTTTTTATTAGTCCATGTTTGCAGTACAAGATTACATTTATCACAGGGAGTTGGTAAATGTAAATAACACATCTTCATGCCCTTCCTCTCACATCCCTCTCTGCTCCCTCTGACTTTTGGTCCCCTTCTCATTTGCCAAAACTATATTTCCATTTTTTCTTCAATTCCCTTTTATTTCATAGCTTTTCCCTCTCCTCCCTCAACCCTCCAACTCTTGTTTCCCTTCACACTTGCAAAAGATCTCCCTACTTACTATTATCTATTACTTTTCCCTTTATTAATATTTAGGGTTTCTCATATAAACAAAATCATGTAATATTTAGACATGTGTCTTATTTATTTCACTCAATGTTATGGTCAATATATGCACCATTTTACCTGAAAACCTCAAATATATCCTTTTTGGTGGCAGAGTAGCACTCCACTGTGTACAAATACCACCTTTTTTTATCCATTCATCTTCTGATGGGTATATAGGCTGTTTCTACCATTTATGAGTTATAAATTATGCTGTTATAAATATAATTACGTATATAACACTATAATGTGACTAAATTTTTTGGAAAGATGCCTAGAAAGGGAATAGTTAGGTCAAACGGAATTTCTATTTTCAGTTTTTAGAGGAATCTACATACAAATTTTCATAACTGTTGTATTAGTTTAAATTTCCACCAACAATGTACAAATGTTCCTTTTTCTATGAGCATCACCAGCATTTGTTATTATTTGATTCTCGATGCTAGTCATTCTTTCTGGAGAAAGATGGTAGCTCACTGTTGTTTAAATTTGCAAGTCTCAAATAGCCAACAATGTTGAATATTTTTTAAGTATTTATTGGCCATCAGTACTTTTTCTGAGAAATGCATATTTATTTTGTTTATCCATTTTTTATTGTCTTTTATTTGGAGGAATCTAATCTTTTGAGTTCTTCATATATTCTAGATATAAGTCCCTCTGTCTGATGAATAGCTGGAAAACATTTTTCCTATTCTTCAGGTTGTCCTGGCACTGTTTCTATTGCTGTAGAAGTTTGTAATGTGACACGATCCCACTTGTTGATTTTTGGTATTATTTCTTGTGCCATTGTGGTTCTGTTCAGAAAGTCTTTGACTACATCTATGTGTTACTTATTTTATCTTCCACCTCTTTAAGTATGTTCTCTGTGTTCATTAGAGAAACTGGCTTGTACTTTCATTTTTTGGTTGGATCCTTGTCTGGCTTTGGAATCAGGGTGATGCTAGCCTCCAGAAATGAGTTGGGGAATTCTCCTTCCCTTTCAATTTCATTAAAGAGTTTGAGGAATATTGACACTAGCTCTTTCCCAAAGTTCTTGTACAATTCACCAGTGAGTCCTTCAGTGTCTGGGCTTTTCTTAGTTGGTAGTTTCTTTTTTTTTTTTTTAGTTACTGCTTCAATTTCATTACCTGTTTTTTGATTATTTAGAATTTTCTTGGTTAGTTTTTGGTAATTCATATGTATCTAGTAATCTCTCCATTTTTTCTGGGTTTTCCAATTTATTGGCATGCAGGTTTGTAAAGTAGTTTCTAAAAATTTGGATTTCATCTGTGTCCATTGTGATTTTACCTTTGTCATTTCTAACTGCATTGATTCATGTATTTTCTTTCCTTTTTTTGGAAAGATTGGCTAAACTATTTTTCTATTTTGTTTATTGTTTAAAAAAACAAGCTCTTCAATTCACTGATTCCCTTATTGTTTTCTTACTTTCAATTTCACTGATTTCTGCTGATATTTATAATTTCCTTCCTTGTACTAGGTCTGGATTTAGATTGTTCTTGATATTCTAAGACCTTGAGGTGTGTTATTAGGTTACTTATTTTTGTCCACTCTTTTTCTGATGTGAGCATCCATAGCTTCCCTCTTAGTATTTTCATTGTGTCCCATAAGTTCTGGTATGTTGTACTGGCATTATTATTTAATTCTAGGAACTGTCTTATTTTTTCCTCTGTAACTCATTATTTCAAGAGTGTGCTGTTTATTTTCCATGCATTTGAGTAGTCACGATGGTTTCTTTTTCCACTGATTTTTTTTTGTTTCATTGCACTATGATCTGATAATATACATGATGAAATTTTGATTCTTTTGGACTTATTTATGCGTGGACTTTTGGCTAGTATGTGGTATATTTTGGAGAAAGTTTTATATGCTTTCCAAAAGAATGTGTATTCTGTTATTGGGTGAAAAACTTTGTATACACCAGTTCAGCCCATTTGATTGAACATTTGCTGCAACTCTGATTTTTTTGTTAGTTCATTTACTTGATCATTGTCTTTCTATTAGTCAGGTATTGAAGTACCCCACTACAATTATATTGATTTATGCACAGTAGTATCTGTGTTTTATGAATTTTGGTGCATCATTGTTTGGTGCACACGTGTTTATAATTGTTATCTCTTTATGTTGAATATTTCCTTTATTTTTTTTTTGAACCTGGAATCAAACTTAGGGCCTCATGCTTGCCAGGCAGGTGCCATGTCCCTGAGTTATACCCCCAGCCCTGAATATTTCTCTTAACTCATATGTAGTAAGTGTCTTTGCCTCTTCTACTCAGTTTTGTCGTGAAATCCACTTTGTCTGACAATAAGATAATTTTAAATTCCAATTGCATGGAATATTGCTTTCCATTCTTGAATTTTTTTTTAGTGTATAAATTTCTTTTGGGGTTAAATATATTTCTTGTAGACAGCATACTGTTGGATATTGTTTCTTGATTTATTTTGCAAATCTGGTTCCTAATTGGCAAATTGAGACTATTTATATTGATGATTTTAGCTGATAGGTATTGACTTATTCCTGTCATTTTATTATTTTCCTGTTGTTGATTTTCTTTCTTTCCATTTTACTTCATTGCTTACCCTGCCTGGCGCATTCATTCTGTTGGAATTTTGGCATTGTACTCTTTATTGTCCCTTTCTAGGATATCCCAGGGAATTTTTTTGGAGTGCTGCTTTGTGGTCATTAATTTCTTTATGTATTCTTTATCATGGAAAATATTATTTCTCCATCAATTTTGAAAGATAATTTGAAGGATACATCACTTTGTGTTGAAAGTTTTCTTTTAGGGCTTGAATGTCTCTGCCTTTTTTTTTTGTATTGAGAATTCTGCTGGGTTTTCCTTCTTTCTTTCTTTTGGAGACAGAGTTTCACCATGCAGTTCAGGCTGGCCTTGAACTCACTTTGTAGCCCAGGCTGGTCTTGAACTCACAGTGATCCTCTTGCCACAGCCTCCCAAGTGCTGGGATGACAGGTGTGTGCCACCACGTCTGGCTGGGGTTTTCCTTTATAAGTGATTCTTTGCTTTTCTCTAATAGGTTTTACAATTCTGTCCTTGGGTTTGATTTCTGATATGTTAACTTTGTCATGGGGTGGTCATTATCATGGCTATCTGGGATTCTATATGGGATCCCCACTTACCTCTATTTTTAATTCTTTTTTCATAATTTAATGATTTTTTAAATAAAGTTCTCTTTTATTGCTTCTGCAAACAGAATTTTCATGCTGTTTGTGCTCTCTTCTAATTTTTCACAAATTTCAGTTAATCATAGATTAATGCTCTTTATTTATTTATTTATTCATTTTGGTACTGGGGATCAAACTCACAACCTCATGCCTGCTAGGTAGGCACTTAAGCCACTGAGCTAAATCTCCAACCCTATTTTTTGAGACAGGGTCCACTATGCAGTTCAGATTGGCCTTGGACTCCCTTTGTAGGCCAGACTGGTCTCAAACTCCACAATGCTCCTCCTGCCTCAGTCTCCCAAGTGCTGGGATTAAAGGTGTGTGCCACCACGCCTGGTTTGATTAAGCCTTTTCATATTACCTTGTAGCTGTTAGTTCCATTTTTTCATGTTTTCTTGTTGTTTTTAAGGTATCTCTCATTAATTGGTCAGCAAGCCCAGCCCTGTTTCCTAGAGCTGACACTGTTTTCACATTAGTCACTTCTGCTGTTCATAATTCCAATAGAATTTTTAGTCTGGATTTCTGCTGGAACTTTTTTATGGACCCCAATTCTTTCTTTCTTTCTTTCTTTATTTTTATTTTAAAGAGAATAAGACCAAGCAAGATAAAAGAGAATAAAGCCAATCAAAACAAACTAGTATAAGTGACACAGGACTTCAAAACAATAAAACATCAACAATGGTTAACATACTGCCTCTTGTTGTCTTCAAAACTGCCGCAGATACCTTCAGACATAGTAAGAATCAAACAAAACAGAACAGAATAGGACAAATGAAAACAAAACAATGAATGTAATAAAGGACTTCAAAACAAGATAATAGTAAATCCAAAATAGCTACCATAATACATCTTGATATCTTTGAAACAGCTGCCCATGCTATAGGGTATAACAAAATCAAACAAAACAAAACAAAACAGAATAAAACCCAGCCCAGCAAAATAATGAAAATGATACAGGACTTCAAAACAAGATAATAGGGAATTAACAATGGCTACCACCTTCAGAAGGAGAGCCCCCATACATGCCACACTGTATACTGTTATCCTCTGAATAGATGATCAGCCCTAGACATGTAGTCAGTGAAATACCAAACACCACAAGCATCAAATTGCATTTCACTGAAATAACTATCATTGCAGCCTGTATTTCTCCAGATCAGCTGGTTGCTTATGAGGGGTGGGGGTAGTGTTGGCTCTTCTTGTTTCCTAGCCTGTGCAGAAGGGGCTGGGGTTCAGTTGTCCTCCTGGCGGTGCTGGTCTGCACATGGCACTGCTTTGTGGGGAGGGCTTGCTTCTTAGTGACTTCTCATTCTTTTCCCCCACCGTGCATGGGCTGCTGCCACTGGGGGGACAGCCAGACCCAGCCTTTTCCAATGAGTCAGCACCATTTGCAGACAGTGGTGGAAGGGAACAAGAAGTCACCAAGAAGTAAGCCCTCCCTGTGAATCAGCACCATGAGTGGGCTGTCACTGCCAGGGGACAGCCAGACCCGTGCCTTTTCCCATGGATTCCAATTCATATCTATGCTAGGCATTCATTATTCTTATTTCTTTCTTTAACTCTGCTAATTTTGTTTTATTATCATCTTTTGTAGATACCCAAATCATTTGTTTTATTAGGATTGTTATTGCTTTAGTTATATCTTATTTGAATTTTCCAAGCACGTTATGGATGTATTTTTAACACCACTGTTATCCTTTTTAGACATTTTGGCTGGCTTTTGATTTCCTCCACCTGATGCCCTCAGGATCAGCTTTCTGGAAGTTGGGAGTTTTAGGGGGCATTATGTTGCCTTGTCTTCTATGTTTCTACTTATTTTTTGTTTCATGGTTTTCTGTGCTGAGACTTGCAGGCTGATTAGAGTGGGTAGCTTTGGTGCTAGTATGGAGGCCTCTTTAACATCTACTTTTCAGACATATCTTGTGAGTGTGGCTAACCTTTGGCCTTTACCCCTCTTCTACAATCTAAACATTTCCTTTATTTGGTAAGGGAGGTTGCAGTTAATTTTGTGCAGTACTCAGTTCTTTGGGACTGGGCTGCGTTATTGTTTATGACCTCTTGGTAATCCAAATATTGGTATACAGATCAAACCAACTGATAGCAACAACTATGTCACGTTGGCTACTGTAGTAAAGTCAGCAATTACAGTAACATCAAATACAAACTATGTATTCACAAATTCTAAGAACCAATAATATACATAGGGAATTAACAATGGCTACCACCTTCAGAAGGAGAGCCCCCATACATGCCACACTGTATACCGTTATCCTCTGAATAGATGATCAGCCCTAGACATGTAGTCAGTGAAATACCAAACACCACAGCACCCCAGTGGCAGCAGCCCATGCACGGTGGGGGAAAAGAATGAGAAGTCACTAAAAAGCAAGCCCTCCCCACAAAGCAGTGCCATACTATGATTATGGTATAAACACTAAGAGAAACCAGATATCAGCCTATAATAAATATCAACTCAATAGGAAGCAAACTAAAGAAAAAAGAAAAAAATAATAAGGGAATGAATTCAAAGACAGTGAGAAAATAAATAAGAGCAAAAAGAAGATCTAGTCCAAAAAATAAACTAGGGAAACACTTTTTAAAAGGGGAAAATAACATAGGAATGCAACTCCAAAACCACCAAAACAAACAAATAAACAAACAGAAAAACAAACCAATAGAAAGGAAAAATTTGCATCAAAAGTGAAAACATTCCTATTGCCAAATGCGTGGTTTCTTTCCAGGTCTATCAGTCTTTAAAATCCAGCAAGTCATAGTCCTTTCTGTCCCTCTCTATAGTCTGTGAGTTTGTGAGGTGATCATTCTGCTTAAGAGGTTTCCCCATCTGTAAGACCCAATCTGTAGCAACTGTCAAAGCAGAGATGTATTCCCATACATGATGGTACATGGGGAAGAAATCAAACCACTTCCTTGGGGTTGAAGCACACTGTTGGACTCAATACTATCACCTTCAGATCCAGCCACCTTTGAAAGTTAGACTCACTGATCCTGATCTCTCACAGAATGCAGGATCCATTTCCCTCCTGGCTTGAGCTTAAAATTTACAAGAAATCTTAGGGCATGAATGTCTAGCCCTCGCCCTCCCAGTCTGTCTGTCACACAATCTCTGTGGTAGGGTAACATTTCAATTGTGGAGTGAAGCTTTAGTGTAAGTGTTTAGTGGTTCAGTAGCTCACAATCAACCCCTCGCCAAAATGGTGCATGATTAAACTGTTTCTCTGTCTCTTGCAATATGGCAGGTGCTACACTAGATTTCTTCTCCAACTCTACCCTGCTGTAAAGAAGCCACTCAGGGTAAAACACCATGTTGTGTTTTTTTTTTGTTTTGTTTTTTGTTTTTTTTTTTAGTTTATACCATCTATAGACTTTTCTTGAAGCTAGGGCTCTTGGCCCATCCTTTGTTTCTCTCTGAAGCAGCCAACTCTAGTGGGCTTACTGTAATAGCCTATGGATAATTAATGCATTGTTTTCCTGTTCTGTATGTGCCATTTTAGGCCTGAGCCCCCATTCCCAGAGTATTGTCTCTCCCTTAGCCAGCCTAAGTTTCTGTTTCCTGTAACTGCTCATCTACCCCCATTCGGGGAATTGAGCTGTTACAAGTTAAGGTTGCCCAAGGACAAAGCTGACCAGAAAATTGAGTAAAGAGATAATAACTGCCCCTTCTCATGGCTAAGGAATTTACAGCATGTGCCTTTCCAGAGCATCTGCTGCCCATATTAGGAAGTGCCCACCACCGCCCAACCTCAGACCTCCCTAAGGTTACCTTCTCCAATAAATGTAAAATGTCATTTAAACTAACCAATGCAATCTGCTTCCGCACCCGTGCTTGCAAGACCCCTCCTCCCTTTGTTCTGAGGACTTACAAGCCCTTTCAAAGTGCTAGGCGGTGCACAGTCTTGGATCGATCCCAATGGGACTGTGTCGCCAGGCCTGGCAATAAACACTTCGCTCCAAAAGATCACCAAGTGTCCCGTGAGTTCTTGTTCATCTCGGTGTTTGCTATATCAATTGGGGGCTTGTCCGGGATGGGCAGATAGCCCCCCGACCCAAATTCACAGACACCACTTTCGAGTGAGTATCAGTTTTGTTTTTTGAGGCTTCTTTGGTGGCGCCACGATTTGAAACTTAAGCTTAGGAGGGGATGCCCTCACTTCTGGGGGCAAGTGACGGGGAAAAGGCAGATTGCTTTGTTTCTTTTGGTCGTCAGACTGTTTGCAATCTGTTGACCACCCTTAGCTTGCTCCATTTGGTAGTCGGTAAACTTGGTAGTCAGTAAAAGCATCTCTAAATTTTGATAATATAATTCGGAGCATATGTTGATTTTTCTTTTGGTTGTAGCCCAATTTTTGTAGTCTTTGTCTGCCTGTATGTCTAGTCTGTCTTCTCTGTTTAACTTAATAGTGCCCTGTGTCCTCCCCCCTAACTGCATTCCCTTCCAGGTGACCATGGGCCAATCCAGCTCCAGTGAGGTCTCAACACCTCTTAATCTAGTTCTTAACCATTTCAAGGAATTTAAAAAACGAGCTGCGGGCTACAGAGAGCCCGTTTATAAAGGGAGACTAATGATTTTTGTCACGCAGGAATGGCTGACTGGAACAAAAGGAATATGGCCCCCTTCTGGGTCTTTTGATATGGCGGTGGCCCAGGCAGTCTGCCGATATGTTTTTGGACCCCCTTCCCACCCCAATCAGATTGTCTACATCCAAATTTGGATTGATTTTTTCTATGATCCCCCTCGTTGGATCAAGTCCCCACCTGGAGGTTTTGTGGCAGCGCTCAAACCGAAAGTGGCTTCTAACCAGTCGCTGGTAACCCCGTCGCAGCATGCCTCCGCCCCCCTGGTATTACAGGTGGAAGAGGATCCTCTTGACCCCTTAACTCCTTCCCTCTTACTTCCTCCCCCCATCCTACCCCCGGGCATCCACTCGACTCCACTACCCCCCCTTCACCACCCCACAGTCCAATCCACACGTGGAGCCACATGTGCCCGGGTCCTTCTGAAGCAAGTGTAGGGGCAGCAGTGGTGCCGCTGCTCCCCTTGCACGAGGTGCCGGTGCCCAGGCATCCAAGAAGTGCTGTCTTTGTCTACACCCCTTTCTGTACCTCCGATCTTTACAATTGGAAAAGCCAAAACCCCCCTTTCTCTAAAGATCCGGAAGGCTTGATTAACCTTTTGGAATCAGTTTTTTCCACTCATCGTCCCACTTGGGACAATTCCCAACAGATACTCTGAGTTCTTTTTACAGCTGAGGAGCAAATGTGCATACGAGCGCTTGGACAAAAAGGTGTATGAGACCTGGATGGGACTCCCTCTGCAGACGCTGAGAGGATTGAATACCTGTTTCCCTCCTCCCGCCCTAAATGGGACCCCAACACCACCGGAGGTAAGGAGGCCCTAGACCAATATCACCAGAGGTTCCTAGAAGCACTCCGGGCTGCAGTTAAGAAGCCCACCAACTTGTCTCGTGTCTCTGAGGTAAGACAATTGGCTGATGAATCCCCTGCGGCGTTTTTAGAACGCCTCCTGGAAGCTTATTGGATATATACGCCGATAAATCCGGTCGCGCCAGAAAATGCAAGGGCAATTAATATTGCCTTTGTGTCCCAATCGGCCCCAGACATAAGACACAAATTGCAGAAGCTGGAGGGTTTTGAGGGAATGCCTCTTAGTCAGCTGGTAGAAATAGCCATTGAGGTATTTGAGAGCCGAGAGAATCTACAAGAAGTGACTAACAAAATGATGACTAAAGTACTGGAGTTACTCTGTGAGAAATTGAGACCAAACAAAGAAAGGATAAAGGACGGCCCCCTCTGGACAAAAATCAATGTGCTTATTGCAAGGAGACAGGCCACTGGCGTAAGGACTGCCCAAAGTTAAAGGCCAAACTGGAGCGAGATGCCAAAGTGCTCTTGAAGCAACAATGAGGGTGTCAGGGCTCGCCGCCACCCCCCCCCAAGCCCCGGCTAACCCTACAAGGTGGGGGGCAACCAGTAAATTTCCTGG